>JBBPLD010000044.1:0-138214 GCA_038089555.1 Chalciporus chontae | reverse complement strand
CAAAGTGAGCGGGCTGTTGGGATTCGTCAGGGGGGGGAGGTGACCTATCCCTTTGCTCAAATTGTGGTATTACTGGGTCTTGAGAGGTGAAAAGAGGCATTATGTGGCAGTATTCGCCAATAGCGACGACACGAGAACAAAGTAGAACCAGTCAAGTTAAGATGGAAAACTATGGTGGTGGTGGTGGTGGTTAGCAATGGCAGGGATGAATGTAGAGGTCACGTGACATGGGGTGTATTGTGCCGCGGGTGTCTTGTACGACGTCGTCGTCGCCAGGAGTCAAGCAGGAGAATCCGTTGACTATGCCCCCGCACTCTTGAATTGCAACATTCTCGCTTTCTCTGCGCATGGCACGACAAAACCCGGGTTACTTTGCGTCCACAGCCATCGCCTTCCAACGAATACGCACTCTAGCCGACACGTCCTTACGCTCCTTCGGAATGTGCGTGCCAACGGACCACGAATTCAGAATTGAGCTGAGCTGACAGAACGAACAGACATTGTGCAACTCACCAAATCCGGCTTATTCTCGTCTCCGCTGTGGTTATTACATCCCTCTCATATCCTGCCCTCGCCGTATATTATTCCACTCCATCGTATTCCCGCCTCGCATCCACATCAAATGTCGTTGACTCCTTTCTTGCTGACTATGTCGCATTCGGAAGCGACGCTCTTCGAGATCTCCAGAACTTCTGGCAGGGGCAACCAAATATTCAAATACTCGACGACGAGCTAATCCGTGCACGCTGCGGTTCTGACCGTACGCTTCGCGTAGAGCGTATCTTGATACACAGCAATATACCCGATGACGCCGGTGCTTTGGCCAACCATACATTGGGATCCGCTTTGCAACTCGAACGCAGAATCCTAGAAAGCGTTAGATCCTACGGAGTCGCTTGTCTTGACACGGGGTCCGGTGACTGTGTCGTATTCAGCCCTCTTGCGTTTTGGAATCATGATGAGGACCGCATTCGAACGGATGTCAACATACCCAATACATTCAAGACTCACGATGGCGTCTCCGTGGCTGGAATCCCTCTCCTCCCTCAGATGGTCCTTGCAGGGAGAACTCTGGACAGGACGATGACGAATATCGACTCGGCACAATTTCTTGTCCTTTCGTTCGTTTTTCCAGAGTCAGATTGCATAAACAAAGCTAGTCATGATCGTTGGCTCGATATCCTGAAGAATTTGACGCAGGGCAATGATGCCTTTACTGAAACCATGGAACCAACTCTCATCGCTCTCGAGGTCAGGTCAATCCTTGTTCATTGCAAGCAGATCCTGACGTCCGCCAGTACGATCACAGTCTTTCGAGGAAACCAGGTTTCTCTTCCATCTCATCGTTCGTTTATCTTGCGTATGGAATATTTTTTGCCTACGTCAGTTGGTCTATGAAACGCATGAACGGAGTCCACACGAGAATTGGATTGACGTTTACAGCTTTTTTTGAGCTTGCCGCTAGTACCATCACTAGTCTTAGCGTTTGTGCACTAATGCGCTTCAAGGTCACCATGGTCCCTTGGTATGTTTGCAAGTTTTCTATGTATGCTGTTCTTACCATAAGGCAGGAGTCTATTACCTATCGTCATTATCTTCGTCGGAGCTGAGAATATGTTCAATTTGGTACTGAATCACGTTGGTGTCTGAAACCCTTTACTTACCTCGCCTTTTTACAGGTCGATGCAGTCACCAAGACGTCCGTCACTCTCCCAGTCAAAGAAAGAATAGCCGAGGGCTTGAGTCGCGCCGGACTATCCAACACGTTGAAGGTCGTATCGTACAATTGCGTTCTGGGAACCATTGCCCGTTGCTCTTCTGGTGCCATCAGCCAGTTTTGCACGTTCGCTGTGGTAGTATTGGTGGCACACTGGTTCTTGGCACACACGTTCTTCTTGGCTGTGCTATCTATTGATATTCAAAGATTAGAAGTAAGTTTTTCTTCTTGTACGAGCGCATACATGCTTGGTTTTCTGACAATCTATACACAGTTGTATGAACTTATCAGACAAAACCCGAGCTTGACCCCTGACGCGGTAGGCGCGCAACGAGATTCCGCCGCATCCACTCCCCCATCTTGGCATCAGCGCGTCCAAGCACTGCTCAAAGGTCGTGCTCTCAAACATATTAGTCTCTTCCTTGTGAGCTTCTTCTGCTTGGACATTTGACGGTGCTCATCTCAACGCAGCTCCTGGCGACAACTGCCACGTTGTATACCCTGACCCGTCCAAGCGTTCACGATGTTGACCTCGGTGTTTCCTTTCCTCGAAATCCCCTCACGCGGGTTGTCCAACTGCCACTCAATCAAACACAAGATCCTTCCTGGCGACTGTGGAAAGTCCTCAATCCAGAAGAACACTCACTCGTTCACTTACGAATTGAGGTCCCCACCATCGTCGCTTTCCAACCTGCTGGCACAGTCGGCCAAAGTGTGCCGCAGAGCCTTCGGTCCCCGAGGACCACATTCGATATTATGTGGTGGCTGATCAAAATTGTTTTGATTCCTATGACGTCGACGCTTCCTCCCCTTTACGCACTGTTGCTCTACCTCCTGAAAGATGCTGAACTATTGGAAGCTCAGCGGAATCGAGAGGGTGGGAAGTCGTGCTCGACTCACTCTGAAATCACCCTTGGCGACTGTATCGCGTTCACAACATTACCCCGTAGTTTTGCCACAGATGTGGAGCTACTCGCAACGAGCAAAAACGGTCACAGAGTAGCGGCCGTCGGTTTGCAAAACGAGCTCAGCTTCTGGCATACGAATGATCCCGCTAATCCGGCACCAAAACTAGTTCACCTTAGGCCACCCACCGTACACCGGACCATTGCTCCTTCAGAAATCACGGCTTCTGCGCTTGCGTTAGATGACAGCGGCGAGTTCGTCGCGTTTGGGACTGCTTCGGGCACAATCAATGTCTGCTCTATTGCTGGGAGTGATCCCATGTTTTGCGTTCCCTTGACGCTCTTGAACAACGTTTCGGCAGTCGTTGGGCTCCACTTCCTTCGATCGTCTTCATCGAATTCGAAACACAAAGCTGGCACAAGTTCGCAAACACCTGTCATCGTCGCATGTTACGGGAATGGAACCGTTATTCAATGGAAACTTACTCCTCAACCCCGCTCTTACCCCATCGAGCCGATTTCATCTTCTCCAGTCCTTCGGACCAACGTCATTCAGGTGCGGTCGACGGACCGCGCGTTTGTGGCCTTCTCCCTCGATGATGGTTCAGTAGAAGTTGCGGAACTCGGCGAAACCACGGACATACGTCATCCTCGGCATACCTTCCTGGCCGGTAACACCTATGACCGTGTTGCAACAGTCGACGCTTGTCGAGTCAGAATGGATGGAAGCGAGCGGACGATCGTCGGTGTAGCCTCAGAAGCTGGGGTGCTCTCGTTATGGGACACCGCTGACCCATCCAAACTCCTATTGGTCATAGACGAGCCCCATGGCTCAGTCGACCAAATACGAGTCTCACCTATCCGCTCGGAGAACTGTCACTTTTGCAGAGTACTTCCCATGGACAGTGTACTGGTGACGGTTTCGAACGGTCACTCTGTCATCTTTTATCGCGCTCATTTCCCCACTCAATCAAGGCATTGTTCGTGTCCAGGAAGTACCCATCGAACCAGTGCCATCATCAGTTCAGGACGGCGCTCGCGGAGTAGCAGCGTCGCCTCCTCTGTATCACCTTTCCTTAGAAGACTCTCCTCTGCGAGCACATCCTCCGAAGCGGACTCGTCCTCATTTCCCGTATCTGGACACGGAATTCTGTCTCGGAGAGCATCAGAGAAGGAGCTCATGCGCCGCCCAGCCGACTTACTTGCACCAGTGGACGAGTACGATGGGGGACACCCTCTCGGTCCTCTTGACCGTTCCTCATCGCGAACCGATGTCATCGTGGTCAAAGCTGGGGAAGCCACCTGTGAGCGAGGTGGGTGGGATATTGTGGAAGGGAAAGTGGTGGGGATTCGGCGCACATCTCGACCACAGGGCGATAGCAAATCGATGACGTCCTCATGTATGGCCTCGACGATGCGCCATGGAGGCTTGACTAGCGCTTCGCTGGATCGATGGGAGTGTTGGTCGTATGAAGTCAGCACCTCGGTCCTGCGACGTTGCCTGATGTCTACTCTACCTACGAACCGATCCCCACCCTCGTCAACGTCATCAACGTCCTCGTCCTCACCATCCCCCTCAACTCAACAGGACTATCCACGCCTACCATTCACGCGCGTTGTAGCATTCCAGGTGTCACATTCGATAGGTGTGGCCGGTTTTGGAAACACAGTTGGACTATTCCGCTTCTCGTGATCATTTCTTTGACGCATGCATTATACTAGGGGCGGTGCAGGACTCTTTTGAAAACATTGATCTCATGTATCTACTATAGTCTTTTGTGCTTTCGTGTTCTATTTATTGTATTATTACAGTAATTCTCGATAGTGCGTTCATCTTGCCCACCTCGGGAATGAACTCGAATAACCTTCCACATGGATGGATTCTGTGGAGTCGATAAATACATCGACATTCAGCGGATCATAGCTAATAGCCTCTGGTAGTCTTGTTGTACGTTCTGGAAGGTCTCTTCTAGTTTCTGCAGGCGTTCCTCTTTTTCCAGCTGAGCAAGAATTTCCTGGGATGACCAACGTCAGAGGGAATGCTGCTTGTTACACGGCCGATGGGGCACTCACAAAGTTGAAACGGTACAGCCGTTCTTTGACTTGTAATCGGAACGCCTTCGCGCTGAGCACGTCGGTAGGGTCAAGATGCAGTAGGATCAACATCTCTACGAGCCGGTTAAATTGGCGCTGCAAATATGGTTTGTCAAAAAGGAAGATACGTGAAGCGCCAAAGAACCGTTTCTTACACCAGCAATTTTAAGGTCTTTACGCCACTTTTCTGCCCATGCCTTGTCAACAGGTGGACCCATCCTCCCTCGACTCTTGGAGACTGCCAAGGAAGTAGATCGTACGTGGGATCTGCCTTTTTGGACGCGACCACCTCCATGGGAGGCCGTGAGGCTTCGATCTCCGAAGCTCTCTTTCATGAATTGTGCGTTCGCAAGAAGCATTCGGAGGTCGTTGCGGTCTCTTAGGTCTTCGAAGGCCTCTGCTGGGTCTTCTACGGTTAACTCGGAGACGGACGGCTTTGATAGGGTGAAGTTATAGATCGCCTTGTAGAGTTCAGCTGTTGGGGGTGTGCGTCAGCTAGAAAAAATAATGGACAAGAACGCCACTCACATCCATGGCCTTGCCTTTGGTATGGCGGAAGAATGACGAATTGACTTTTCGACAGACCGTCCTTCAGTGACTTGACACAGTATAAGAAGAGCACGCGAGGCACTTACCTTAGTCGCATCCGCACTTTTTCTGGGAAGCAGTAGAAGTTGTATAGTGAAGAATAGCCTATGAAGTGGTACGTCGCAGTCCCATCCGTCCGCTTCCGCTTTTCAAATCTGCAAGTGAGGTCATCAACTTTGAGAAAATATTGAGGGAGAGAGCAAAAGCGACGAACAGTACCACAAACTCCCAGCCATCTTCCTCTTCATTAATGTACGAACCGGCTTCGATATATAGCAATATAAATATCTGCATCTTCCTATGATACTCCCTGAATCCAGAGTCGTCAAAGGTAGCCTGAAAAACTCGGTCAACTGGGGAGTTAGATTGTGCATAGTGGGGACTTGCATGGTACACCTCATACTCGACGTCGCTCTGCTGTGAAGATGTACTTGGCGTTGGACGCGTGTAAGAATGAATGTGTCGTCCAACGGGTTGGAACGATATTTCGTCCTTCTCCACACGTGTAAGAAAGGCTTCTTCGTCCGTGTCGTATCCTGCGCAAGTTCCGAGTCGTGTCTATTCGGTTCGCGTCAAGGAGTGGGCCAAGTGCGTACCTGGTGGTATAAACGGACAGAGAATGCCTTCTACATCATCCACCGTTGATGAGGATGGAAGCTTTCCTGCAAAGCGGACTGAAAGGAATTGCGCCAAGGATCCTGACGCAAACCGAAGCTATGGAACGGCGAGTTAAGCATGTCATGGAGGAAATTCGGGGCATCGGGCGTACGTCAATCACTAGATCCTGGTAGCCATATATTTTTTCGTCCTCCCCGTAGATCTATTGGGTTCAAAGCTCTTGTAAGGAGACTGTACTCAGGGACGGCTCGGAGGGTCTCACAGGATACGTGAACGTTGGATGGAATTCTTCGTAGGACTCGTCCTTTCCCAGCACTTGCTTGTCTTCCGATGCACGCACTGCACATACGAGTTCCCAACATCGTGTCAGACGAGTGATTCCCTGCCACTCACCCAAAGAAAGTACGAGCGCTTCGTTGGAGTCGATAGTCCAATCGTTATTGGCCATACCAGAAATTGCGCCAAGGTCGAGCCCGTAAAGAAATGGTAAAGCTCGAGTGTTGGTAAACAGCAAGCCGCCGACAGACCTCCCTGTCACAGCGTTTGTTGGATCTTGAAGCTTGACGGCGCGTAAGGACGCGTTGTGTTAGTCTGGTGACCACGTCTATGAGTTGTGTACTCATATTTTGTGGACTTGACGCGAGTTCGCGACGAACCACGATGAGCGCGCAGGGACCAACCGTACCCTCTGTATTACTTCCCGAAATCCTCCAGTTCTCTCCTCAGCTTCTCCTTGACGATATCATCAACTTTGCCAACGAAGCTATCACTAATGCTGTCGACGGTCTGGAAGAGTTCCTGTTTCGCTGGGCAACCGACCGCGAGCAGAGAATCAAGGAGGACTGGGACAGCACGCAGGAAATCGAGCAAGGGCTGGTCGCGTTTCAGACGCTACTAGAATATCACACCGATATCGCGTTCGATTTCTTTGAAACATGGTCCTTGCGCAATATCTTTGCCATCCCCGCCGACTTACCCATTGTTGTACCCCACCAAGAAGGTCTTGATTTAACCTATCCACCTGAGAGGGAGACCGAGCTCATGGCAGAGCTCGATGAGTTGCGCAAAAAGATCGATGCGGCAAGTCTAGCACGGTCATCCCTATTCGACTTATGATTTACCCCCCTGTTTTCGCGTTTTCAGCAACGGCGTCTGAAACGCTTATTAGCCCGGGCCTCCAGACTGTCCACAGCTCAGGCGCTTAGAAGCGAACGACAGCAGAATCAGCTGGCATTCCTTCGATCACCACAACTTCGGGACCTCGGACAGATCCCTGACGAGCTGGAATCGATGTTCTCCGCTATATCATCCCTGCCACTGCTCACGCCAGAGTCAACCGCAGCAATGACTCAGTTACCTTTGCCAGATCCCGGAAAGAGACCCTGGGAGACAAGCAAGTCGGGTTACTTTGACTGGGCGACTAAACAGCTGTTGGCCAAAGTCAAGCAGCAAGGTTCGAGAACTGGTGATTCTGCTGTAGGTTCTTTGGTCAAGCTCGCGGATACCATTGCAAAATCTCGCGATATGAGGGCTCTGGTGGTAGCGTCCTCGGTGTCGCCTGATCCACATGAAGGCGGCGCAGGGGGAGTGGACTAAGTGTAATGAAAGGCAGGGTGATCTCTCCGGGATTAGCATGACCACCGTTAGCTAGATAACCCTAGTACGTGTGTTCCATTTTGTGTTCATGGTCAACCACGTACTTGGTCATCCGTATTTCGAGAGATAACTCAACCTCCACCATGCTGCCACATCCGTTGCCGAGGAGGTACGTTACCTCGTCGCTCCCTTTACGACTCTTGCTCTCGTGAATGTGTGCAAGCGCACAACCGTGATTCTCTTATCATGACTGCCAGGGGCCTCTGGGTAATAAGGAGGAGTATTCACGAAAATGGATTTTTCCGTAAAAACCTGTTCATCTCCAGCATCCAGATCACTGTAAACATCAATTACAGACAGCCTCAATATCCTTCAAAGCCCACTTTTCATCGTCAATTGAAAGCTGAAATTGGGACATCTATGCAGGACCTAATGAGTAAGCTCTACATGAATACCATCCGTTGTCTATGCCCTTCCTCCAAAGATAATGCTAAAATCCATGGGCGATCCAATGCAGTAGCAATGTATGAGATGTATCTGTGATTCCAACGGGTACTGATCAGCAATGCACAAGGCTTAACGCTCGGGGCGATCTCCAATTTCCGACTTTGCATGATCCCCCCCCAACAGTAACATCAGCGTAGGGATGGCGGCTTCACAAGCAGAAGGGACAGAAATGGTAACAGTCCTTTGTTGCTTTCTTGTTCTCATTGGATCTGTTATCCTGTGCAAGCAGAGGGGGGGGATTTCAATAGGAGAAACTATTGACAACTTGCATAGAGTTGCGTCTCCCGAGGATTTCCACGGCGCGTGTCATCAACAAACCCAACCCAGTTTAAGTCCAACAGACCTCCCGCATGCAGCTGATATGGCGGTCCCGCTGCGATGACATACCTGAGGACAAATAAGCTGCCTGGACGTGGTATTTTTTCTGTCGCAGCCGTAAGTATATCTATCCTTCTGTAGACCATATGTGTAAGTCGGAAAATACTATTATGGAAATATCTGTGAACTACCGCCATTCTGTACCTTCTTTCAACGGCATGCACGTACTGTAAGCCAGGTATGTATAATCCGAGGCCGAGTCTAATTCACCTTTTCTCCGTATGAAAGCTAATCGTTCACTTTGAATGGGCACAGTTTGGACAGTTTGCATTCTCGGGACCCACGACAACGTTCAGGCTCGATGCCGCTTGAACCGGTTATGTCCCGATGAGTGTAGGTACGCTTGCGAGACTGGTTGACGGCCGTGCGACACGTCTGCCTGAGGGACCCTAACATCATAACCATATCGACATGTGCCCAATGGCCCGTTTTGGTGACTCTTAGGATGATGTTATTATTATCGATGCGGCGGACGTACTTGGAAGCCAACGAAGTCTGAACATGCGCTTGATAAGTTCACCCTCGGATCTGCACCCCTCCGCCATTATTCCCTGAGTACCTGGGTGTGAACCCCTTGTCCTCTTCGTTCGCAGGTCGATTGTTGATCTCCAACACAAAGCGCAGCGACCAAGCATCAATATTCGGTTCTGGTGGTGACGATTCTTGGCCCCCCATGGCTACCACGATCGATCCCAGTGGAGACCAGGTCAGCGTAGCGCAATTCTATGCGGCTATGTATTGGGGTAAGTCCAACTGTTACGGTATCTTCTCGAGGGGAGGATTTACAATCTGTTTTTTTTTTCACCGTGGCAACGGTAGGTTTTGCTCTGTCGACGTCGTACGTATCTTGATCTACTGCGCCTTCGTTCAATGTGCCAAGCGTACCCTGCAGCTTCGTTGGAATTTCGCTTGTTCAAGGTTATCTGTACTACGTGAGAAGGAACAAGGATCGATGGCCAACCAAAGCATTGGTGAGTCTCATCCCCCTCCTCTGGCAACCCAGTACAAAAAATAATCTGAGTGACTTTGCAGGTTGCTTGCCTGCTGTGCGGGAGTTCTATCCTACATCCTGTTCCAGTTACTTACCCCCTTCTAGTGTTTTCGATCCTGCTACTAGCCTCTTGATGGCTGAAACCATCTATGACTATTTCGTTCGTTCCACCCTTGATGTCTTCGATTGGTCCCTGACCTTTTATCTAGGTGATGAATTTTGGGGTTAAGGAAGCACTGGCAAAAGTCCCCGTGTGAGTAAACGAGGTTTCCGCTGTGAATCCCCTGACCGATGATGGTTAGCTCGTGGGTTGTGGAGAATGGGTTGACAGTGTTGGTGACCGCGGTGTATATATTCTGTACGGTCCTCTTGTTCGACCACTGACGACATGTGTGCAGGACTCAAGTCTTTTTTGCTTCTAGAATCTATCTTGGTATGTATCTAATTCTACTACTGTGTTCTGGGAATCCAGTGGTTCGATGTTTATCTTCTCGCAGTTAACAGTAGACTCGACGCTTTGCCCCTCGGACGGACCGCACCGATACTTGTGGTTGGTAACCCGCGACGTGAATTTATATGTTTAGCTGATTTTCTTGAATAGTTCGTGTTCGCCTTGATAGCCTTTGGTAAGTGTGCTCGCACTCGGACAACGACGATTCTCACTCCACTTGACCAGTGGTTGGAACTGGTGAGGCTACTGGGTGATGTTATTTTGCACGAAATTAATTGTTTTGCCAAATCAGTGCGAACCGTCTTCATAGGCGTCTGGTCGGTTGCGAGTTTCTCTCAGATCACGTTCCAAGTGAGTGTCTTTTGATCAGAGATGATCCGGCTTCGGATTCACATTTGTTTCATCCAGACCTTCATAACCATTGAAGAATCGTGCGCACTCACATCGGATCTCCTTGCATCAGTATGTTTGTGCTATATGCTCTCCACCCCCTCTCTCAGGCCCATGAAGTAAGTGAGCTCTCCGGGAGTGGGATTCTCGAGATTTTGACGCTCAGTTTCTAGACGGTCAGCGAGAGTGAAGGAACTGTCCCTGTTTGTAGTCAATCGGGCTATCCTGTTGTCCATCGTTCAAATTGGCATGCTTTCCGCGTATCTCTCTGCGAAGAATTACCTCTACTGGTAAGCATGTTTTGACGCTCCTAAGTTAGGCGCCACTGCATTAAGGTGTCTAGGATGCCATTTCATCTGTGCAAGAGCAAACTCTACACGAACACCATCTGTAAGTTTATTTGCATATATGAGAGGAGTTTCGAGTTAACCATATCTTCGTAGTGGCAATGTAAGATTTCGTATATTCACTTGAATCGACCTCGATTCCATTGTTATTATCAGGCTTAACTCACGAGAGGGAGGCGGCTTTCGGCCCGAGGCTCGTTCACGCCAACCATGGGGCATGCCGGTCGTGACCTTGACCATCGAGGAAAGCGAAGGCATAGTTGCTAGTGGTAGCTTGTCCTCAGCAGAGGCGGTAAGTTTTTGGACTCTGGAGGTACTGCGTATATCCGTGTCATAACCAAACTCAACAGGACGTGGAGAAAAACGGGCATTCGACAGGAAACGAAGAGCTCCACGGCAACAATTGGCTGGGTTTGGCCATCTGAAATGACCTCTTGACCCTTTCAGCACGAATGCCGACACTGAACACGCGCGAATACATTCTCTCGATTCAGTTTGGACGGCATTAGATACGCTACTCGACGTCTAATTCTCGCATCTTGAAATTTTGCGGGACATTTTCATGTATTAGGGCCGACTTCGTGGTTGGCAACATGTATGATGTGAAGGTGTAACATATTATGTTAGATATACCCATGCTCAGCACTTGACCGCGAGCAAGAGACAGGATCGAAACACCTGAGCAGGTCCTTTGCCAAAAGATAGACGATAAGATTGTCATTTATAAGATTTTCGTGAGGGGTTGCATCGTGCCATGGCGCTCCTTACTTGGACAGTGTTAGTACAAATTTACCCGAGCGTGCAGGTCAAGTTGCTCGAGGGTCATACTGCATTCAAGTCAATAAGTTACAAGTTACAAGTTCGCTGCCCGCCTTGCTTCGACGGTAGTGCCCCCGACCCTTGCGAAGAAATATGTCAGTGAGGGCATATTGCATGCATGCTCAAGGCTGCTTACCCGACGAAAGCTGCACCAGGGTCCAAGAAAACCCTAACATCATCAGTCTCCAAAAACAAGATAATTTCCTCGAGCAAATGGGCGCTTACATGTAACCCCTGTCGGACTCCACTCCCAACTTCTCCTTGAAATATCCTGCGAAAGCCTTGGACCAAATCTGTGAGTTGGCAGGATTGGTGTTATCGAGACTCGCCTGAGTGAATGTCTCGTCAATCAGAGGAGACTGCAGCTTCTGTACGGACGCACGCACCGTGGTGAGCATGATAGCAGGCTCAAACGTACCCCCAAAGGTAAGATATGGATTGTGCTCGAACTTGATGCTGAAGTACTTTTCATCTTTGTCTATCGTCTTCGCACAGAACTACATTCTATCGCATCATGGAGAGTCAAGCGAGTCGCATGGAGCTAGTAGTACCTTGGAGAAATCGGTCACAAACGCCTTGGTTTCGTCCTCGGACCCCAGCTGTTTTGTTGTGCGTTTAGCATCAATGAATCTAATCGGATGGGCGACGAGATCGAAGTAGTTACCTTCACGTTCGTGGTAAGTTGGACTATAGGCATGTTGTCGGGTGAGCTCGAGTGAGATTGAGAGGAACTAATGGAGAGAGACTTTGGGACCAGCGGGAGTCAAGTTATCGACCCAGTTCGGTACGGCACTCCGAACAGTTCCGCTCCTTCGAGTTGCTACATTTATTCGACTTGATTCAAACCTATCTGTGGGATAGTGAGGCGTCCATCGCCTTCCACTCATGCTTCTCAAATCCTGCTGCGTCGTCTATTCCAATCCTAGCTCGCGGAGCGGCAACCGTGGTTCCGTGTCCCCTGATCAAAGGAAGAGGATAAGAGTGAATACAGAATAACGATGAGAACAAAATACTCGCCCTATAAATTGATCGCCGGCTTCAATGAGCGCGCTATTTTAATGGAAAGAGTATGGGTTAGCCCCATCATTGCCCTCACGACAGGTGGACACCAAGTTCGGTCTCGAAAATTTTGAAGAACGCCTCTGACCACTTCTGTGCGTTCTGGAGTCGTGTTCCAGAGGGACATCTGGGGGACGTAAGTAAAGATCCGTAACATGCCTACATCATGAGAGCGGAAACGAATTTTGAGAGCTGGCATGTGACGTGCAGTCTGACAGCGGGCTTAGACGAACCATCAAAAGCTAGGTAGGGATTATAATTAAAGTCGACACTGAACGCATCCTCAGGCTGAGGTTCTCCATCGTCTGGGAGCAGAGCTTTCGTGCACGAAGGACACGAGTCAATACCTTCGTGAACTCCACGACGAAAGTTTACCCGGCTGGCAACTCGGCGGTTAGAATACCACAATGAAAATGCATGAAATCTGGAATTGCCTTGACATTCGTGACGAGTGTGATCAACGACATGGTGACATGAAGAGTGCATTGGATGGAACAGACTTCCATTCGATTTAGCAGGTTCGCCGACCGCCGGCACCGTCCTGGCGCAGTGTGCATGAAGTATGTAGTCATGGGATCTGTGGAGACCTTGCAATTGTGGCCGACCCTAATCAAAGAGGGGGATCAGGAACAATGCAGAATCGCTGGGTACACTGTTTTACAAGATAGCGTATGGGTTAGCGTACTGACGATCATGTCTCTGGATTTACAAATGCCAACCACGGTTGGGAGGGTCACAAAGCGTCATCATGGTGCCCTCGCAGAAGCAAATTTCAAGAATTGACGGGAAATCCGAGGGCCGATGCTGACGAAGTCCTCCGGGTTCTCGATGATCTCAGTGGCCGCCCGCCGAACAAGAGAGAGAGAGGTTATAGTCCACAACTTGAATGAAAGGTGAATATTTGAATCCCACCCATGGGTTAGAATTCCTCGGATTAGCATGGTGTGCAATGACAGAACAAAATTCGACTTCAATACGATCCTCCAGCGGTCGAGTGGCTCATGACCACATTGTGAATAAATCCCCAGAAGAAAGACAGCCAGCTCGAGGTGGGTATTTAGACTAAAGCAACCCATGGAACTTCTATGGTAAGAACTCCACATTATCTACAAATGTTTTCATACATACCCAAGGATGATTAAATATATAAAGGTAAATGTATATTTCAATCGATCCGGCAAGTTCGCGGATCAGCGCCGCTGGCTGCGCGAATGTTTTCGACACCACCAGCGACAGAACTGAGGGCGTGTGCATAGAAGTAAGCTGCCCGCCCAAGCAACTCCTGTTCAACAATACCGAGCACATCGGTCAACAATAGTGGCCAGCCGAACCGTCTGCGGTCTTCAATCGAGATAAGGTCAGATGCTCGAATCACACTGTGGGAGGCAAGGTAAGCGAGATTGCCAGGATCTCGCTCGTCGGTGGCGATGTAGATTCTGTAACAGAGAGTCGGAAAAGGTGAAGAAACGAAGGAGGGGAACTTACGGGTCACCCTGATTTGGTGGTTGGAGTTGCAAGAAACCACGACTGGCTGTAACACCAGGAACGGCGTAGGTGCTCAGAGAATCCGCAGCAAGTGCACGGAGGACATCTCGTCCTTCATTCAGATGGTCCTGGATCCGTTGAAGATGATCCCCAAAGTCTGACTGCATCACCCAATTATACCGTACAACTACAGTCTAAATCAGCATCGACAACATTCGGAATGATGTCAAACTCACAATCTCCGCGCCGCATGTGCCCGCCCATCCACATTCGTCCGCTGACAACCTCCTGCATTCGTTTATCCATCATTTCCGCCAATTCCAAGACTTTGTCGACATGACGCATCCCAAATAATACTAATCGAGCAAATACGTCTCTCCCGGACGCTGAGGTGAATCGCAATCCGGCCTTCCTGAAAATGAGTTCCATCCCCATGCACAAAAAATGATGCATACTGGTTTTCGTTCATAGTGAATCTCGCCTTTCAGGAGGAGAATATCTTCAGTGAAATGGTAGTAGTCGTCTGCGTATCCACGAATCGAATTGCGAGGTGCCACTTGTTTGATCGGTTTCACGACATTCTTGACAAACTCCATACCGAGGCTAGCATGATGATTAGCGAAAATTTAACATTTTGACCTGCGACTTACGCGCCGTCGAACGTGTAGAGGACCTCCCAACCATTGTCGTTCAAGACTTGAGTGAGGCCTTCGTCGGAGTCAACTCCTCGAATCCCGTTATTCCTGAGTATCCCCCGAGCCCTTTCGAAGTCCAAAACGTATTGCCTCCCATTATCACTGAGAGCCTGCTCCAGAACCATGTATGCCTCCGTCTTTGTCGTACTTGGCCAGCCACCGGCTTCATCCTTTCCTTTGTCACCTAGACTTGGTTCCCATTTTCCACGTAACTTCATGTCTCCTGGTAAAACATCGACACGGTTGAGACCCAGTGGGTCGTACCACCAGTTCTCAATCGTATGTAGGCTCAGGGGTTTTCCTTGAGTATCAAAAATACTCGGCTTTTTGTGATACTTTTCAGTTTCCCATTGACCATTGCTGGCCTCGAGGTCTTCCGGGAGATCGTGAAGGCGAAGGTACTCAGCGACGGTGATGACCGGCTGAAAAGTTCGAAGTTGGGTGAGATTGAGCATGACCGACATGGGCACCCGCCATCCCATTTGCTGTTCTTCTGGTAATTGTCGCCACTCGTCTGAGTCGATGGCATCACCTCGATTGACCATAGGCGCGTATGCTGCGCATACCGCGCTTGGACCACGTTAAACGCGCGTGGCTGACATGGAATCAAGATACTCACTTTTGGTATTCACAAGAACGAGCGTATATAAATGAAGGGATTATAACAGTACGGTTGAGCAGTGATCCATGATAAAGAGCGGTCTCAATGATATATCGCATCTGGATGTGCATGAGGGCCGGTTGGATATGTTAGAAGCAAGAGTAGCTGACGTTGTTCCATCCCAGGCCCATGCTATAGTCTCTGGCATAGTACCCTCTCGTCCCAGCTACGATCGACCGCAGTGCCTCGAGGTCTGATTCATGACTGTCCAGCAGTGCCCCCTTCATAGGTATTGGTGGATTAGAGGTATGGGGATAACCATGGAGTGTTGGATGCGTGTCCAATGGAATTGGACAAAACTCAGACTTGCTTCCGGGACTTGCGAACATGTATCCGCCTAACAAGCCAGTGACGAGGGCGAGGGCGAGGAGTGCAAACGAGGCGGGTCCAGTTCTGGCGAGCCGTAGCGTGGCCCACTGGGATCGTGCGGGATAGCGTGCATCTGGAGAGTTACTGACGGGCAAATAAGCACTTGGTGAGGACCAGAGGACCATCTGAGTAAAAATTATGGAGAACGAGTTGGAGAATTGATGGAGTGTCGTAGGTGGGAGGTGCTGACTAAGCGCGGGTGCGCTCGCCAATGGGGAGCAACGATTGGGCGTGTTCTGAGACCAAAAATCGATTTTTTCATGGGACACGATTTCCTCTTGCGCGCCCACCAAAAATTTCGTGTCCCACAGAAAATCATATCTAAAGGTTGGGAGTGCTGCATGGGAAATTTACATGCTGTGCCCGAAATGCGTAAATCTGTACAGCCACCGTCGGCAAACGTAAAACACTAGCATACTTACTGATGCGCCCGCATCTGCAAAGAGTGGCAATTACGTTGTGTTTTCGAGGCTTTCGCGAGCCTACGCGGGGCCTAACCAGGATTCTGGTTACAAATGCGCGGTGACCCGTCACGGTGTGCCGGCATGTGACGCACACAAGTCTGACGGAATTCCGAAATTCCCGACTTTTTACAAGCCAGCCAATCAGAGCTCGATTGAGCAAAATGGCCAGAAAGTCCAATACGTTACAAGAGTGCTTCAAGCTTCAAGTTTACTGTCTTCTCTAATTAAATTCTATGTAGCCTGATCAGTAGCCATTTGTTTCCAGAAACACTTTTTGCGGCTCAAAAATTAGATAACAGAAATTTGGGCGCGTGTCCCAACAAAGTTAAACGTTGCTTGGCAGTAGGGTTCGGATCCCAATTTGGAAGGTAATGTAGTTCGAGTGGGTTGACCGAGATGGGGATATCATTTTGACCTACTAGTAGGACCAGAAAAACGACCTATTTCATTGGGGGACGATGCAAACATGTCCGCTACTTGACTTAACTTGACTGGATCGCACTGTCGGAGGGTTCCTGATGGTAACTCGTCACGTCTGACAGGTCGATGATTATCATCCTGATTGTGTTTTTGGCACCATGTTTATTGTACCCGATCGAATATGGCTCCCCCATCACGCGGATTCTATCACGTATGAGCGCGCCCATTTCTCCGTAAGGCACTTCAACTTCTTTGGTCGAACCTCAACACTTGCGCTTTTTGCATGGCCCTCATGCCTGGCCTTTGGAGAGCCTCCATAGTCCTCTTCCTCTCCAGCCTTATATCTTCAGTTTCCGCCGATTACTACATCGATGATACTAACACCACCCTGACCTACGCTTCCGGACCCAAAGCTGCATGGGGTCCGTTTGCAGCTGGAGGCTCAACCCTCGAGTTACTCCTCCCAAACGGCACATACCAGATTATCGATCCGTATGTCTGTTACAACCACACCTAGTATGTCTCGCACACCCCTCTCGGCTTCGATGTGCTCATGTCTCTTTCTCTTTAGTCGTTGTAAGCACCATGACAACCTTGCGGTATCATCTTGGTGACACCTTATAACAGATGCTGCATGTTTCTCAACTGACAGCTGCATACTCACAATTCCCTTCACCGGTGAGAACGAATCCGTGGTCAATCTATTCTGTGGCTTACCTGTCATCAGGCTCGGGCATCGCAATATACGTCTATCAAGCCGGCCCCGTAGGCATAAACGCTAGCATAACGGTCGACGGCGCACACGCTCAGACAAACGTACTGAATGCACCACCGGCGCCCAGTTACGAGATCGCCAACGTCTCCATGTTCAGCATACAGCAATTACAGTCTGGCGCTCATACACTGAGCATGCTTGTCAATGACCTGTTCGGATCATACAGCGGGATGATGTTCGATTACGCATATGTAAACGAGACGCTGGTGACCAATCCTATAACTACAACGTCCACCTCCCAAACATCAACGTTAACATCGAGCGCTGCGTCGACATCGCCACCATCATCTTCCCCTTCCTCGGGATCACAGTACGTTGATTGATATCATATTGATAGCAGAGCACCCTCATATACTATCCTTATTTTTAGGATCAATATCGGCGCCATTGTCGGTGGAGTCATCGGGGGAGTCGCTCTAGCCGTGTTCGGCGCTCTCTTGTTCTGGTGGATGCGTAGGCGAACGCGGTCCTCCGAGACAATCGATCTTCACAGCGGTCCCCCCAACCCATTTAATCCCAACGCCGCTTACGACCCACCCCGCAACCAATTTAACACATATTCAGAACCACTCAGCCCCTACAGCGATACGCCGACTAGAACGGTCAGAAGTGACCTCAGCACTACTCGCAGCATGGAATTTGCTCCTCTCGTTCCTAATCGTCTAGGTTCCACACACGATGTATCATCTATTACTTCTCCCACGACGATCGGCCCAGAAGTCGTGACACCATTCACTGCCTCCTCCAGCAGCCGTTCCGCAGACCGCAAGACCCAACTTGTGCTTTCCAACGACACCTCAGGCACATTATCACCATCACTCCAATCAAGCCAGTTACCACACAGCTATGGACAGGACATGTCGCCAACGTTGTCAGACGAGCAAGCAGACTTTATCAACAGTCTGTATCAAAACAACGTCCCTGCGGCCGCCATCGCTCGTGTACTGGAGAGAATGCTTGCTGATCGCCATGCAGGCATTCGGGAGTGGGAGAGGGAGACGAGGTTAGCGCGATCGAACACGATGACGACAGCGCCTCCAAGTTACGATCTAGTGAGTCGGAGAGACTAAACATCGGTTATTTTCTGTGTAATGGGTTGGTTTTATGGTGATAAAATAAGATTTTTAAAAAAGATACCAAATATACCGTGATTTATTTATTCCTGTCCTGCTCAATAAGTCGTTACTAACTTCATGCTTCCTCGTCCACTACGGCAGTCGAAGATGCCGCCAGCGCCTTCAGCCGAGCGCTCACATAATAGCGGGCCGTCGGAACCCCTGTCGACATCACGCACGAACAAAGACTCGAAGAACGTTCCTCACTTCAACGTCACGTCACCTCGCGGCAGCACTATATAGTCCGCCAATGTGATTCCACGTGCTCTTCGAACTTCGAGACATACTATGTATGTCGTAGGCTATAGTTTTTGAGTGGACAATGAAAGAGACAGATCACATTATATCAATGTCACGGACTACTTATACTTATGTACAGACACATCCACCTCTGACAGGGCGTGAAGAGTCACAGCGTCCTGACCGACAAGCATATGGCTCCACCACCTCAGATTGACCTCTCGTGCAAGCTACAGAAAATAAAACCAATACAGACCACAAAACCGAGAAGCCCAACTAACGAAGCCGGGTCTGATAACTTGGGGGAGGCGCTGCACTCAACCTACTCATACCGCTCGAATCCAGCCCCGACGAGCGAGGTGTCACGAACCCCTCAATGACGCGCGAAAGCGTCTCCTGAGGGACCCCATCCGCTCGCAACCGCTGGATCGTCTCGACCTGTTCAGCGGTAAGCCGATACTGCGTGACCATTGAGTCGGAGAAGGGTGAAACAGTGTTGACGTCCGCACTCGGTGTCGAGAGTTGTCGACGGAGAGGTTGCAAGACCATCGACTCTGTGGTCCCTGACATGATCGATGGTTCGGGATCGGTGTAGGAACTCGCGGCGAGTGCGTCGCGTAGGATTGCAGATCGCGTGAGAGGGGGTACAGACTGAGAGGAGTTTGGACTGGGTTGGACAGTAAAGAACGTCTTACTAGGCCCCGTGAAGGAAGGTATGGTGGTGGGTGCTAATGGAGGGGAACCACTGCTCGGGTATTCTGACATGAAAGGCGTTGCTAGGTAGGTTGCTTCCGGTGTCGATTGCTTAGGATGGATAGCTTTGCGTTTACGACGGAAGTAGAGAATGCCGATCACGAGTGCAACGACGAAGGCAACGCCTCCCAACGTCCCACCAATGATGCCTCCCAGATCAACACTGGATAAATCGCCAGAGGTCAGTTTCGGTGTTCAGCATTGTGTTCAGCATTGTGAACGCAAAAATGACTGACTTTTTGGAATTCGGGGAAGCAACCGAGGTCTGGGAGGATGTCTGTGATGCCAGGGAAGTCGTGGAGGTCGGTGTCGGTTTTGCTACGAACGTCTCGTTGACGTATGCATAATCATATTTCATGGAAGTAGCCGACCCATTCCAATCCACCACGGTCATGACCATGGTATGATTACCTGACGGGAGGCCCTGAATATCATATATGAGCATCCTCGATTGTTGGTAGTTCGGGGGAGGGGGATTTTCGGTCTGGTTGACATAACCCGGAGCCCCATCTACGGAAAAACTGGCGGCTATACCAGTTACTCCCGCATTGAAAACATACATCGAGATTCCGGATCCTGGGATGCATCTCATTTGTGACACGTTTAAGCAGCGCGACAAACTCTGATTACCTACCTGTGAAGGGCATCGAAACCTGGCAGTTCTCGGTCGTGCTACATACACCAACTGTAAAAGAGACGCCATTCACACCGATTATTACACAGAAGAAGACAGTAGCTTACGAGCACTATCAGTTAACGTGGTTAGATAGAAAAGACCACCAGATAGTACGGGACGACGTACTAATTCTGATCGTAACAGTTTGAGGCGTCGAGCACAATGGAATAGTTCCCCGTCGAGTTCTGGATTTGCAGCACAAGCGCCTGAGTCTCCGCCGAGAAGACCTGCCAGGATAGTCCAGACTGAGACGGCGGCATGGAATACGCCACTGACGAGTTGGCATTGTCAATGTAGTAGTCTGCGAGCACGCCCGCAGTAAAGAGAAGGGGACCGAGGTACCGAGCGCGCACCATCTTCCCTCAAGGTACTAGGTGGTAAGAGAGAAAGAAAAGGGTGAATTAGTGAACCAGGCACTGCCGAACCATAGTTATCTTAGGGCGGTGCAAATGGGTTTAATTAGAGATCACTGGCATATACCGTAAGCTTGCGCGTCCACTGATCGGTAGCGGATGCATATGGCTGGCCAAGGCTAGAATAAAGACTGAACACAGCCTTGTTCATTATCCACGCCTGACGGCGTGTGAGAGATCATTATGTAGCACTTACCGTCATCTCAAAAGTTTGGTTGATCTCAGACTTCAAATTTCAAAGTCGTGGCTAAGCGAGCAGAACTTGAAGGCTTTTAAGTCACCATAGTAGGTAATGGATAGACGTAATGGACACGTTAGAAATAACGAAAGTGTATCAGACCATGCAATCTGGAGTGCAAAAAAAAAATTACAAAAGTGTTACAAGTCACTCTTTCCGTGCGGGCCATCGGCTTCGAATATTTGATAATATTCTGCAGACAGCGATCAGCGAAACCTCACCGGCCGCTCAGCTCGTTGTCTTCTACACGTCGCATGAACGACGAACTTAGCCCCAAGTGGAGGCTATCCCAGGAATCATCCACTGCTCTACTTCTCAATTGCCGAGGGAAGGTAAACTCCTGGCCCTCAGAATCAGAGAACGATAGAGATGACGCGGAAGAGGATTGAGACGAAGCAGATGACCATCTCTCTGCTTCGACTTCGCGCACTAATTCGGATACAGTGCACAAAAGTATCTCTGGCTGTGGTGGTGGTGGAACAGGATGTGTGAGTTCCGCGAACGAAGATGAGAAGTCGAGTGTTGGCAGAACGAGATCGTGATGTGCACTTGCACTAGCAGTCACTGGTGGGGGAGATAACCCATAGTCCCATGTTTCGTCAGAGTCATCCTCCAGCTCCAGCTCAGAAGCTGAGGTCGAGCCGATATCAACACTCTCAAGCGCTGGAGAGTCGGCGACGGGCTTCTCGATCTGGGTTGCCTGTGGATCCTGTCTTGGCTCTGATTGGGTTACCAAAGCCAGACGTTCGTCGAGTTGGGTTTCTTCGATGAAGTACCACTCTTCTGAACTATGACCAATGATGGCGCGGACTCGACCTGCATTCCAGTTCCTGAATGTGACACGAAGAACCGTGCATTGCTTCTCGCGTGTATCATCGGAACCTGCTCTAGGGCCAAAAGCATATGCATCCACGTTTACACCAGGGTCGTCCCAAACGTTTGCAACATCCAACCTCGCAAATAAGGTTGACACGCGGAGGGAATGAAGACGGTGGTCAGAGTGAATGGATGCAATAATAGAGATTGGCAAGAGAGGGTGTGCATCGATGCCAGCTGTGCGGGATGACAACGGAAGGCGGGCAGTCGGGGTAGGTGCGAGAGGGACAAGAAGGTGGGTGGTGACAGCAGGAGTGGGCTTGACAGGGAAGTAAACGTCGAGCTCGCAAGCCTCAGAGTGCTCCGTGACAGCCTCAACAGTGATGGGTTTTGACTTGGGTTTGAGAATTTCCTGAGACTTGCGAACAGTTATGTCCTGTGTCGCACGACGCATCTTGCGTGCCTCTTTCTTCTTCATCTTAATATCCCATTCGGCTTCCCACAAAGCCCGAGTAGCAATTGGGACATTGTCGACGATATTCTGGAAGATGGGACGTCCGGAGTGGAATGCGCGGGCAGTGCCGAGACCGACCTGAGTGACGTTTGCAGGCACCGTGGGTGGTTTGGGCAAGCGGGGTGCAGAGAAAGGCCTGGAGAGAGCATGTCTTACGGGGAGGGAAAAGCGGGCGCTGATGGTTTGAGCACTGGATTGGAAGTGGGCGGGACGGAGGAGTGGGTGTGTTGGAAGAGCGACGGAGGAGTGGGATAAACCAGGAGCAGTAAGGTGGACGAGACGAGAGAAAAAAGTGCGAGTCTCTGAGAAGATTCGTTGTGCTGTGGAGGGATTCGTCTGACGGGGAATGTGTATCGATCTCGAAGGAAGGACAGGTCCATGCCTAGACGAAATGTTTACTATTCCCTGCCTTAGATGACGGGTGCCGTGCGAGACGGCCGACATGGTAACAAACTAATGGCAAACTCTTCGCTGTCACCGTGTTCTGGTCGTTGGCGAACGTAGCGTCGTGCCAGCTTTATCTATTAGTAATGACGGGACAGGATGCCGAAGGTATACGTTTCTGCTGACAAAGAAATTTTACATGAAACGTCCAAGTAGAAACACGAGCGTGATACCATGCTCATAGTTGATGTACATAGTCATAGCTAGGGGGTGCCGTACCCACCGCCGTCTCTCCGTCCCCAAGCTCGCTCAGATGCGCTCGCAACTCCGGGTCGTCATACCCCGTGAGACCATCACCACGTGGGTTCGCCAACATCCGTTCGAGCACGCGTGCGACGACGGGAGCGGGAACGCGGTGGTTGAACAAGCTGTTGACAAAATCCGCCTGATGGTCCGTCAAGACAGGATTCTGGCTCTCTGGCGGGCTCTCTGGCGCGGGGGGTTCAGGAGCACGGCTTAAGCTGTATCTTGCCTTTTCATTGTGAATGGGTGGTGCAGATTGGGCTGACAATGGGCTTTCCCAATCTAATGTTACACCACCATGGGCACTCGAGGATACACCAGGAGAGACCGGCACCGACGAGCTTTCGTTGCCGCCCATGTGCGACGAGTTCATGGGACTCGACTGGCTTGCCTCCCGGGTCAGAAGGTTAGACGTAGAGCCCGCGTCAGAGTCCGTCCATGACTGCAATGGGCGAGGTCCTTCGGATGGACGATTTGGTAATGCAGCGTAGCTGGCGAGTGGTGTTCCACCGACAGTATCGGCGTAAGTGAACCTTGCTTCGGCTGCAAGTGGACCGGATATTTCGTTTAGCGGCTCTATTTGGGGGCGACGGCGACGGCGAAGACAGAAGAGCGCCAGTAGAAGGAGTACTAGCAAGCCAACAACTCCCCCGGCCACACCGCCAGCAATAGCGGCAACGTTATCTCTAGTAACATGCATTGTTAGGCAGTAGGCGATTAAAATTCAAATAAAATCTCACTTGTGTGGGCTTGGAGATGAACCGAGAACGGTAGTACTGTTTCCGGTTGTCGTCGGAACCGGCATCAAGGATGTTTGCACTGACGGGTTGGAAGCTGTTGGCACGGAAGTAAATGTAGATTGTGACGCGCTTGTAGACGAGGTCGCGCTTGTTTGAGACTGCGATGAAGTTTGTTGATTATTTGGTGTTGAAGATGATGGGGTGGGGCTCGGACTCGGACTTGGACTTGGACTGGGGCCAGGAGGGGGAGCCACCGCCGCCTGACTGATGGCGATATAGTCTAACATCATGCCACTAAAACCACCATTCCAATCAAGAACGGTCATCACGGCACTGTGAGTTCCAGACGGCAGGTTTTGGACATTGAAAAGCGTCACACGAGGGATGTAGTATTGGGGCGCTGGAGGTGCGCCGAGGGTCGCCGTTGTTGCGGGGGCAGAGTCGATTGAAAGGGAAGCAGACATGCCCTGGGGACCAGCTTGTAACACATAGATGGTTATTCCAGAACCTAGCGTTGCGTTAGGATGAGATATGCATCGCTGAGTCGAGTGAAATACCCGGACGCTTACCTGAGAATGAAAAGTGCACTGCGCAATTATTCGATGCACTACATGCAGCGTCTGGAGAGCTAAGTCAGCTCAATGACCACGAGAGCTTGGATGATTACTTACAGGTGCTATGTAATCAACGGCCGGTCGTCGTAAACATCACCGTCGACTGCTACCATTGCACAAGGAGCACTCACTAAGTGTTATCATAACAGTCAGTGTCTGGGATAGCCATCATCGTTCCGTTGGGTAATCGAATCGACATCTGCTCTCCTGTGTCTGCACCAAATGGACCCCATACTGGTCCGGCGGGATTCTCAGAAAACGACAGCGTTGAGTAGTTGCTGTCGTCGATGACATAGTCTGCACGAACGAGTGGAAAGGATGTGTAGATGATAAATAACAAAAAAAGATAAAGCTTGAACATTCTGGAGAAAGAGCGACCAGCAATGACCGCCGCCTCGAGATCAAAGTGTAACGAAAGTGTAGGAGGGAGACGGCAGGCCGACCAGTGGGAGGATAGTTTGCTGATCAGTTCCGGTTAGGCCGGATTGGGAAAATCATGATATTGTCGGCTCATATTACATGTCAAGGAGAAGTGATCCGGGCCGTGCCTAACAACAAGCAGCGCCCGGCTTGATCACTTTTTTGAACGACACTTTTGCGCGATTCCTGCACTGATTGTGAGTGAGGTCGAATGTGACGAGGCTTCTATCGACGAACAGCTGATCGGACAAAAGGCCACTGAGAGTATCCTATATATATGCGTTCGTGAGTTCATATTACCAAGTCTCACACTCACTGGCACTTCTCGTGCGTGAGACAACTGAGCTCGCGAGGTAATAAAAAAAAGTCTTGACAGTGTGAACACCCCTGTCAGGGGTGTCAGTCTATCCGACAACGCCGCAACCTGCCGTAACTCACTGTATTTCAGAAGCGGAACTCAGGTGCGACGGCGTCTCCATCCTCAAATAGATGAGCAGAGATCTCAGTACTCTGAACTCTCCCCCTATCGCTTGCTTTCACACCCATTCATTAATCATTCTCCATGCATCTTTTGCAAAGGGAAGGACTTGTCTCAGTTCCTCTCGCGACAGATGTAGGGCCATCAATCTTCTGTCGTTCGCCTTGCGTCTGTCATCGGGTGAAGAGGCAGCACCGCACTTGACTCCACAGCAGATGTAGCTGCACCCGATCCCGCTGGTCTATGCATTTCTCTTTGAAGAGATGTCACCTTAGCAGACCTTGATTGCGACTACCCAGATTCCATTTCGCCGCGTCTATCTCACGTTTGCTCAGTGGCTATGAACACAGCAGTATATCTGCCTTCTCTTGTCATATGTGCTTCGGTTGCGATGGACGACCAAATACTGTAGTATTGCGTACGGGATGTCTGCTCGAAATTTACGGTGCAATTTACTTGACGCTGCTGTCGATCAACCACTTGTTGTTGTGAAGTTTGGAAGATAGTCCTTCTTTGAAAGTCCTCCCAACAATCTATCGGAGTGTGACCAATTCTGTTGGACGAGCCTTCGCGTTAGTCATTGCTGACCACAATCAAAGCACGTTGGACTAACCCTCGGCAGATGTGGGATGGATCGCGACCGTGTCGTCCAGATCTTTCTTGCGTGCTGCACCTAGTGTATAAGCAGATGCATCACCATCAATCTTGATACATACCACCCATCTTGACGGCTACTGCGAAGCCTTGCATGACTTCATCACTTCCCAGCCCGATTATGTGAACACCGACAACACGTTCTTCCTCACCCACAACAATGAGCTTGTACACCGTGGGTTCCTTGTGATTTTCAGGAATCTGCGAGAAGTAAAGCGCGCGGAACGAAGACTTGTCTGGTAAAAGATAACGTTGGATTTGGAAATCGTGCAACCAGAGAATATAAAGGAGGACGTACAGATCCTAACATCCTTCCCGTACTTCGCGATTGCTTCTGGTTCAGTAAGACCTACAGTACCGATTGGAGGGTGCCTTCACGCGTTAAGTGACATGGAACTTTGTAGGATCGAGAGACTACTTACGAGAAGACGACAGTGGGAATGTTCTCGTAGGACAGCATGTCGTCCTTGAACTTTTCGGGTCCAAAAAGTCGGTTGGACAGCCGCCTGCCTGCAGCAATAGCGACAGGGGTAAGAAGCGCTTTGCCTTGCACATCGCCGATGGAGTAGACTCCTGAAACGTTGGTGTTCTGGTACTCGTCAACGACAACGTCGCCTTTCTTGTCGAGCTTGATGCCAAGTTCTTCGAGTCCTAGGCCCTCGGTATTGGCATGCCGGCCAATGGCCCAGATCACGCAGTCAACCTCGGTAGACTGCCCGTTCTTGTCATGGATCGTAAGGGTCTTCCCTTTCTCTCCTTCTACGCGCACGATGCTGGAGTTCTTGTGGATTTTGATCCCAGTGCGCTCCATCCATGGAGTCAAAGTATCTTGCAGCATCGGATCGAATGTACGCAGAACCTTGTCATATCGGATGAAAAGATGAGTCTCGCTGCCTAGCGAGTTGAGAACGCCTGCGAGTTCAACAGCGATGTACCCAGCACCGACAACCGCAACACGCTTTGGCTGGTCTTCGAGGTCGAAAAACCCGTCGGAGTCGATGCCGAGGCTCGCACCAGGGATTACATCGTCTGATGGGACCGTCGGCTGACCCCCGGTTGCGATCGAGATGTGCTCTGCATCAAGGGTGTACTTCTGTCCATCGGGATGGGTGACCTCGATGGAGGAGGGGGACGTCAAACGTGCAAAACCGGCGTGGTATTCAACTTTCTCCCTTTCGAGGTTCTCTTCATATATGCCATTCAACTTCCGGATATATGCGTCACGCTGGGGCTTGAAAGACGCCCAATCAAATTTGGGCGGGGGAACTCCCTGGAAATGGTAGCCTTCTGATGCATGGCGTAGCTTGTCTGCCAGATCTGCGGCATGCCACATGATCTACGGAAGTGATGAGCGATATATGGGAGAGGTGAGGTAGAGAAGTATGTCTACCTTCTTGGGAACGCATCCTGCATTGTTTGGGGTGCTTAGCACAATAGAGTATCAAAGGACGCAGGCCACATACCCACGTTCACGCAGGTACCCCCTAAATGAGGGGAGACCTCAACGACGGCAACTTTCTTGCCGTATGAGGCCGCACGACGCTAAAGAGAGAATCAGTGATCTAGAGAGGGGTACCTCTACCTGATTACCGACCGAGGACGCGACACCACCACTTCCACCCCCAATACAGATATAGTCGTAGCGTTTATGCTGAGGACGATCTATGGGTGCCATCTTGTTCGAGGAGGAAGAGAAAGATCTGGACAACTTTGACGTGACAAGCGAGATGGGAGATATCGTTAAGAGATAAAGTCAAGTGATGCAATGGGCACGTTACTTGGTAAAGTCTTAGTGATGCACGTTTGGAGGATGCAGATTTCGGAATGGAAGATGTTGCAGAAAATCGAACCGCCAGCTTCGTTGAAGAGAAACAAGGAACAATTCGACCCCAGACCATTCCGACCATGCTTTTTATATGTTTCCCAATCCCCAGTCAGTCTCCTTCCTTCAAGTCAAGCTGTCTCACCGCGCTCCCTTCTGCTTGTTGGCGCCGTTACTTGTCACGTGGTCACAGTCACTCACAGTACTCTCACAGTAGTAATTGCTCTCTTGCGCAACGATGAGAAACTCTGTTTGTATATCGCCGGTTGGCCCATTTGCGTATTCTCCTCAACAAGCTATGTGGTTCACATATGACCTTGTTGTCCAACCAGGCTGTCGCAGCGATGTTCACGTATCCTACTTTGTTCATTCCGCACTAATCATGTTGAATCCTCGCTCACTCAGTGGGGTCTCTCACCGCGTGGCCCACGTGTTATCATAACTCGGAGCCAAGGCTGAGCTCAATTAAGTTCAGGTAACAACAGTTGATTCACTGTTGAAACTCACATTCATGAATCATTCCCCACCGAGACCCCATACAAATAGTTGCGCCAGCAGCTCTTCACCGCCTGTCTTCCTCGTGTTCGATCGATCGATCGATCATCATTCATTTCCCGTTATCGTTCCACTCGCCGCATGAAACTCCTAATGTATCTGTAGATCGCGTGGCAGTCCGGTCGTGCACATCGGAATGCTGTGCGCTCACTGGCAATTGTCGTTGTGTGGAGGTACTTCGTCCGCGGGATCCGTCGCAGGTTCCAGGTTCCATCAAACCATCGGCTGGCCAGAATTCTACTGCGTATGTCTGTAAAATGCTCATCAATTGACTTGGTGTGACAGTTATAGTTTCATTGACTATCAGTTCTGATCTGGATGTACAGAACAGTCTAACCTGGTTCATTTTCTTTTCTTGCAGGCCAAGTACCGAAACGGCTCGGCCCCCAATACCAGAGCACGAGCGATGTTCTCCCACCTCGACAGCTGTTAAGTCTAGCAGGCTGCGCGGGGCGAACGTGGATTTTATTCAAGGTCGCAATGCTGCCAGCACCCTTTGACTTCGACGACCTCTATGGTGCGACATTTACTGACCCGGTTGTGTGGTGTAGCATCGCTTGGGTCTTTGGTGTCATGATTTTCTAACAGTTCGCTGCACGGTACATCATTACTGCTGGGCCAATGTTGAACGTTGAACGTTGACTGTCCTTTGAACGGTCTGTCACCCTGACTTATTCAACGTGTATTTCTCGGAAGCGGTGCAAACTTCCGCGATTCCCGGCGACTTGTCAGGCACAGAGTTGACTCTCGAGTTTCCATCCTCGTTGAGACCCAACGCGCCGACGGTCATATCATGGCCGGATCTGACGGTCGCACCGTGAGTGACGGGGACGTTGCACTGATTTTCTGTGGCGTGCTTCCTGATGTGACCGCAATCGAGCACACCCCTATTAATCTTCGTGCGTCGGCCACCAGGAAGGAGCCACAAACTCACAGTATCCTCGAGGTTGACCCCACAGCACTGATCCCCACATTATCACCGCATCTATACGAAGTTGAATTTCAACAAAGTGAAATCGCAAGTTTGGTGTAATGAATTTCTAACTGAAACTTCGACCCCTGGTATGCCGAGTCGCTTGGCTCTATAACGCGGGCTCCTGTTTGCTGCCAGGATCTTGTATCAAGACCCCAGTACTTACGCCTGTCAGTCCCGTTCAGTGGGAATGCCAAGGATGTGCTTTTCTAGAAGGCTGTGACTGAATGGGGTAGGGTATTCAATTGCTGCGAACACCTAACTATCGCGAACGCAGCTGAATTACACATCTCAGCTTGTCACCCTCGAATTCACCTCCTATTTAGTATTTACACCGTGTGACGATTGTACCGACGGCAAGGCAAAAAAAACACTCATTGTGGCAGAGAACGTTTTTACCTGTCACCGGTGCCTGGCCCGGGGATGCAGATTACAGGATCCTATAAAACGTATACAAACTTTGTCCGTCACTGTAAAACTCGCTAGTACATACCAAGATTCGGACAGTATACCCCAGCAAAATTGAGAACACGAGAAATGAATGTTCTGAATATGCCCGTTTATCCAAGATGGGCATGGCATCGAGGGGATCACGATAAAGCTTTGGCTGGAGGGCGACAACCCACGGCTATGAAATAATATCACTAAATCTTGGAAGAAGATCTATCCGAAATGGGCGCATGTTATTATGACTTGGGCGTGGATTGAGAGGAGATTGGGTTAGAGGGTCTTTATGTATCGGATCGATAATGGATAGGTTCCGTACTTGTCATCGAGCATCCAACGGAATGATATCGTGGTACGACATACTTATGGGGATCAAGTCAGACTTTATCAGCGGTGTCTTTCCTGGGACCGACGCATGGTGAGTGTGAACATAGACATGACGACAACGAAGATCGGGTCACGAGTATACAATGATGGCCGTGCAATGACATGTTTCCAAACGCGGCCTGAACGTTTCAGCCCCCTGGGATAAGAACGCGAGTGATGGTTCCGTGGTCGTAGAAACGTATCAAGCGTGGGCTCCTTGATAGAGCCAGTCCGTCACGAGGATGTGGCGCGGAAGCGGGGATTGAGGCACGAACGCCATATCTCCACCGCGCAGAGTAGGACCTTGCACTTTCCGAGTCCTCCTCGGTCCTCTCAACGCCAAAAAGGTCCGGAATGAAACTTTGAATGATCGAACATTCATGAATGCGAATGATGACGTCAAAAATGAATGACAGAATGAAGGAAACTTGTGAAATTTGGAGCTAACGGGGGGTGGGTGAATGTGTTGCATTATTCCTGATTCCTTGACGACGAAGATGTTCGAATCTCTTGGTCACCGTGCAAGTGAAGAGCTGCCATATTCAATACGAATTCCCGAATTAGAGTGCCAAATTTGAATCAAGAATAAGTGTACACCGCCTTTCTTTCCCACCCGCCCAGCGCGCGTAAATTCGCCGGGATAAGTGGGTTTGAAGAGGGGGTGGAGTGCGAGGAGTCGATCGAACGTTGATACCCACAGTGATGCGTAGCCAAAGATGGCATGCAGTATACTTCATATCAGCCGGAGCACCGGACGCCTTGAGATTCACCACCTGGTGTTGTGTTGGGACAACACCAGAGAATCCACGCTGAAACAAGGAACAGCAAGGTCATTAACGCATGAGAACGGAGGAGCTAATGAGTGTAAGGTTTGTCAGCGTTGAACTTTATCTCTAACTTGCTGACCTTTTCCACGTATGTCGACCGACGGCTTTGGCCGTCGAGGATTTCCAGGTTCTCGTGTACATATAAGTACTTATCCTCGAGCAGTACCCCTTCCATGAGGGTGGCATCATTGATATGTTATCGGGCCGATCTTCTCATGTCCCGGGATCTGTGTGTCGAATAGAATCGGGTCAGAGTACGTTCGATACACGTGCGAGGTGCATGGGTGACCAAACATACTTAAGAGTATAGGTGGGATTAGCGATATACTTGTCAGCCTCAACTGAGCTTTCGTCACACAAGTGGGAAGGGAGAGTAACATAATGACATAATAGTTGTAGCGGATTCCGCGGTAAAGCATTTGCAATTTGTGAACAGCACCTTTGAACGTTGAACGTTGAGGACTCGGAGGACACAAGGGATCGTCCGATGAACGGCAGCCGAAATTGGTGGGTTTGCTCCGCGTCGGGATTTCGGGGAACCAACTGTCGGAAGCAATTTGTATTGAGGCCCACATCGTCGTTAGGCTCAAGGTCTTGTGTGAGACTACGAGTTGCCAAGCAGGAGGATGACTGAGACCAGGTATAGTACCATAACGCGTAGGGATGGAAGAAGAGGCAAATTGGAATCAGAACATACGTCGCGACGTACTTATTTACGAGCTTTGATTTTGATTTTTGCCTCAAGTCAACCATACTGGCACACCGAAAGAAAAAGTGTCGGCGGCCCAAGAGTGAATGACAAGCGGCGGCGACGGATGCCGTGTCGAAGTGATAAGTATTAGGTACGGTCACGATGGAAGAAGGCTGTCAAAAAGTGAGGCATGTTCAGCTTGCAAGCGTTGCCTGGGCAAATCGCGGGAGCGGTATCGTTGAAAGACCAGAAGCATGTAATTAGAAGCAGTTGCATTGTACTTGTGGGGGTCGTAGATTCGGACGAATACTGATCGGCCGAGGATGGTGGGTGGGTATGTTTGATGATTGATGGCGAGGGGACGCACGTTTCTGCTTGTAGTAGGTGGTGAGTCACTAGTCAGATCTCAGAGTCGGATGGCGATGACGAGTTCGTTGGTTGGTCCGAGAACGCGCGTCGAAGTTGAGTCATCAAAGGCGCGATAAGTTCGGCAAGTTCCGAGGAAGGACGGAAGTAAATTAGTTGACAGTGCAACAGCAATGACAGTGCGGGGGAGTCGTGAGATCTTGAGAACTGTAAGAGGAGCGGTCGAGGCGGATAATTCGATGAATGCCTTCTATCCTGTTTGATTTTATGACACGCGTAGGAGAGACAGACTCGGACCTGTGCCGCACACCCTGAGCAGGCAGTGAAGTGGACGGAGTGAGGTTGGGTTACGGCAGCTGGATCTGAGATCGAGACCCCAGGGAGTGCTGCGAGTATGGAAAAGGAGGGAACTAACAACATCATTAGTCCCTCTTTCCACTCATTCCCCTCCCCAATATCCTCCACTATGGCCCTCTCCCTTTCCTCACCAATGTCTCCTCCAATTCTTATCCGTTCTCCCGTTCTCCCATCCCCGTCCCCGTCCCCCACCTCAACACCACTTCCCGCTCTCACAGCCGACCTTTCATCTTCCTCTTCCTCTTCCACCTCCACCTCCGGATCTTGTTTTGACCTCCATCGAACCAGCTCTCTTCCTTCCACACGCAGAATACGATTCGCTCCTCTCCCAGATCCACGAAGAGATGAGCTCTTTGACCAAATTCACCCTGATGCACAGCCCACTTCCAAGCCAACTGAACAAACTCTTCCCTTACCACCCCTCCCCCATAGCTCCGTCGTTCTCTCGCCCTCCATTTCCCCTGATTCATCCATCTCAAGTACCCAATCCACACTCACTATCCGCGTATCACAAAGCATATCCCTCCAGGACAGACCCGCGAAACCAAACTCAAAGCTCCTCCGTCCTTTCCTTTTCCTTCGTCGCATACATACTTCTTCTCGAAACCAGTCTTCTCCCCCCCAGTCAGCATCTCTACCAAGTTCGCGTAATGCCTCCGTTTCCTCATTCAACCGTGCAACCAGCTCTGCCCCAAACTCCCCATTCTCTCAACCGTCAAAACTATCCCGTATCTCCGCAGAGGATATCCTCACATTCGGTACAAAATCCCTCTTCCGCTCACGCTCGGGCTCGGGCAGTGGAAACCGTCCCCGTGCCCCATCCCCACCTCCAGGCAAACTATCAGAGGCAAACAAGTTCCTTCAGCGTGCCGCCTCCACTGGATCAGGTGCAGGCATGAAATTAGGTCACGGAAAACGCGATTGGGGCGACGGTTCTCCCTCACAGGACTCTAACACAGCTGGTTCGGGTACAAGGCCTCGTCGTACATCTTCGTCTTCCTTGACGCCTGGTGCTGGCGGTGGACGCCACACCTCGTCGACCAACATGCCATCCGCCGAGCCTCGCCGCCCAAGTACGAGTCCAGGCTTAGGAGCACCCAAGAAGCATGTCAAGCTACTGAATGGCAGAGTATACGGTTCAAAGAGATATGCTGGTAAGTGTATGCGCCTTCTTGAGCTTGAAGCCAATCTGACATACTATCATAAGCTCAAACACTCGCGAACCCGTTTGCGAATATCCGGGATGAGCCCGAGTTCGTAGAGTGGGGTTACGGTGGCATGGGCAGCGTGCATGCTTCTGCAGGCATCGCCAATGACATGTGGAAGGGGTTACAGCGGAGTGAGCGTGGCGTGGCGCTGCTCGCTGGTACTTCCTTTGGGCCCTCGTCTGCGGCACCTCGTGCCACTCCACCCGTTGGGGGTGGCGTCGGTGGTGGTAGGGGCCATCCACATACTCCCGCCGTCTCCCGGAAAATGTCAGAGGATGCCCCTGAGCGTGGCCTGGGTAGTGTCGGTGCCGGAGCTGGTGTGGATGACGATGATGGCAGTGGCATGGGTTGGGTAAAGAGACGTCGTGCGGAAAGGGAAGCAAAAGCCCGTCTGGAGCAAGCAGCAAAGGAGCTTGAGCAGAAAGAAAAGGAGGGGAGAAAGAGTGGCGATTCAATGGACGCGGGTATGACTGCGTCTATCATCTCCACCACCGCATCTTTGACGGCGTCAACGTGCGTTACAACTACGGATGTGACGACTCCCGCAACCTCCCCTCTTTCTTCAAGATCCACAAGTGCGACAGATTTGAATTCGAAATTGTCGCCTCCCTCCGAATCTCACTCGGTCCCCGCTGCCCTTCTGTCCCCGTCAAGCTGCGAGCTCGTGGTTGCTTCGCATTCCTTTCCTTCTCAGCTCTCGCCCACAACAAACGATGATCATGAACATCATGTACTAACCGCCGTCCGACTATCCCCAAAACTGTTGCACAAACACGCGCACTCTCATGGACGGGTACCTTCCTTATCCCGCTCGTGGAAGGTTAGCGAAAGCAACGATAAGGGCGAGACTGGGAAAGAGTTGCGATCGAGTCCCGCGGGCACGGAAGAGATGACTGCGAGCAGGTCTTCGTCCGGTGACGATGAGGAGAGAATGGGGCCTGATTCCGACGATGATGAGGACCAGGAGCGAGAGCGAGATGATGATGATGACGATGATGACGATGATGAGGCTCAGGTGGGTCATCCAATCGCTGAGCGTTAGAAATACACACACATTTTCGATAGGAGATTGCGCGGAGGACAGCACTCGGAGCCGGTGTCGAGAAAATCAGTCGACATGTAGACGTCGAGGCGCGGTAAGCGCATCTGCCTGCACGGCCATGTACGCCTTTTTTGGGGAGCGGCTGCTGGGGAGATTGACACGCCCTGCTTCTCACTCTTCGATGCATCTTTGGCGGATAGTCTCCATCTTGCATATTTCGTGCTGCCTTTGCGAGAACATTCTCTTGACCCATCTGGTTGGTGTCGAGTGAGCTCGATTATGTACGATACGACTTCATCACGCGCTACTTCACTTCACTAGACCCACAGCTCACGGTATTACGCCTCAACTTTCTTGGGTATCCTGAACATGCGCGCCACCGAGAAAAAACTACCGGTACATGGCATTCCCTCATTGCATCTCGTCCACGCCAATAATTCGCTGTGGCAAAAATCCACACCCGCAGCCTCGGCCATTCATTTCCGTAATCTTTCGCTGTCGATATTGCTCATGCTGTCCGCCACCATCTCCCGTTATTACCTTTCATCTAACCCCATCCTCCCCTTTGTCTCTGCGTCTTCCGCTGCCTCTCAAGTGGAGCTCCCCACTCCCCACTTCCGTCACTTGTCACGACGCAACACGCGTTGTCCGTATATACATCCTCGAGTCGATCACCGATTTACCAGTTGTGGCATGCGTTCGGTACGTCGCCATATTCCCATGCGGTGCTTTGGACACCCCCGTTGATCACATCTCAGGATGTTTCGACTTTCGTGCTACTCATCTCCCCTCTCCATGGTCTTTGTTTCCCGCTATGCCTCTTCGCTTTACCGTGCTATTCCCATCCCTCTCACTCTAACTTATTTCATTGCCCATGGCGCCTAATAGATATTGTACCATTTTGTCAAGCCGTCAGGCTTGATGGTGAATTTTGTTGTATCGTCATGTCCGCACCTGTGGTGATGGTGGGTTAGATGTGGAAGCATTCACCTCGGAGCGTGGACCCACTGGTTTTGGGGTAATATGTGTCCCTGACTGGCAGTGTCTGTGCAGGGACTGCCACGCATAACCATTGCTTTCTTGGTGACTTCCTTTCCATAATTCTTTTCTCTCTCATGTTCTCCCTCCAACTCTATTGGACTGCTTACACAGTTGCTTTGAACCTATCATGGACCTTTTCATTAAGCTAGGTGTTTGTCACGTTTCATGCTCTTGTTGCCTCTACATACATACCCTCTTGCACAATCCCATTCAAATTCCTAGGTGTGATATTCCGACATTTCCCGGAGAAGGATTAACATTGCAAGGCTACCAATATTAATACTAATGACCATCCACCACATTAAACATTATGTCAAATCTCTACTCGCCCTCAATTCTGATGATGACCTCCATCGTTGACTTAACTCTCGTTCTGAACTCTTCCTCTGGGGAATGTTCCGCATCACTACCGCTTGCGGAGAGTACCTCATCATGTACTTCGAGTGAGCCCGTAAACACCTCAACGCGGACCTTTTCATCTGACCAGGGCAAGATTGGGGGCAGAGAGACAGCGAGCAATGCAAGATGTGGAATAGCTGCGCCCATTGCATTGAGTCTGAGTTCTTTGAAACCATCGATGACTAGAAGGGATTTGCAGCGTCGGAGATAGGCGGCTAACTTGGTCTTTCGAGTGATACAGATGTGGTTTTTGCCCTCGTGCTGATTTGAGCGTGGACCGGTGAGAGAGGAGGCTGGGGAAACGGTAGGGAATGGACGGGGAGGAGCAAGCTTGCGAATGCGTGGGCGATGGGGTTGGGAAGAAGTTGTTGCATCAGGTTGGTGTGGTAGATTGGATTGAGAAACGGACGCGTCTGGGGGCACAGGGACGCGCTGCTCTGACTCCTTTTCTTGACGTTCGTCTCCGAGTTCGGTTTCGTTGAGCTTTCTTTTGGTGCCCATAGTCGATGATCGTTAACGACGGCGCGACTGGTTGGTCACTGCAATGATCGTGACCCCCTCAGATGGGGTCGTTGAAAAGTTTGGAATCAATAAGGCGGACCCGATCAGCAGGCCTCACACAGGGCATCTCTTTTCTGTTCCTTCACGCTTTCTGCCTTGTCTTCCTTCCGGCCTCAAGAGCTCGAAGTTTTTCAGATAAAAATTCACAAAAAGGGGCAACTTCGTCCTTAATAAAACGCCCAACATGAGTCAAGACATCGCAGAGCAGAACATTCAGATGTGGAAAGTTAAGAAGCTCATCAAGAGCTTGGATTCAGCGAGGGGGTATGTCCTGTCCACCACCTCCATATCTCTATCGTCGCACCGCTTATCTGATACCAACCTCCTCTAGAGCTGGCACATCCATGATCAGTCTGATCATCCCCCCGAAGGTGCTGCGATCTATCTGATCTCCTATGCCTACTTCATCGCCTTATTATCTACCACGATGAATTTAGGACCAAATTTCCCGTGCATCTGCAATGCTCACTCAAGAGTATGGTACCGCCTCCAACATCAAATCTCGTGTGAACAGGCTCTCTGTGCTTGCTGCCATCACCAGTACCCAGCAGCGTCTCAAACTTTACAACCGCGTACCCCCGAATGGCTTAGTTCTCTTCGTGGGCACCATTCTTACTGACGAAGGCAAAGAAAAGAAAGTCTCTTTTGACTTCGAGCCTCACAAACCAATCAACACGTGCGTCTATTCCTTTCCACTTACCTCTCCTCGCAGACATTGAGTGATACATTCTGGTCTCCCTTTAGCTCTCTTTATCTCTGTGACAATAAGTTCCACACCGAAGCCTTGTCAGAGCTTCTCGAATCCGACTCCCGTTTCGGCTTCATTGTGATGGACGGAAATGGAACACTCTTTGGCACTCTCGCCGGTAACACACGAGAGATCGTCCACAAGTTTACAGTCGATCTCCCAAAGAAGCACGGCCGTGGTGGTCAATCTGCCCTCCGTTTCGCACGTCTCCGAGATGAGAAGCGGCACAACTACGTTCGCAAGGTTGCGGAGCTTGCTGTCCAGCACTTCATCACAAACGATAAGGTCAACGTTAGCGGTCTCGTGTTGGCCGGTAGTGCAGACTTCAAGACTGAGCTTAGTCAGAGCGACATGTTCGACCAGAGGTTGGTCGCCAAGGTCATCAAGGTTGTCGACGTCAGCTACGGTGGCGAGAATGGTTTCAACCAGGTGAGTTACACAAAACGACTAGAACGTGTTGTGCTAATGACATTCCATTAAGGCCATCGAGCTCTCTGCCGAGTCCCTCTCCAATGTCAAGTTCGTGCAGGAAAAGAAACTTATCCAGAAATACTTCGATGAAATCAGCCAGGACACGAACAGGTACTGCTTTGGTATCGACGATACTCTCCGAGCACTTGAGCTTGGTGCCGTCGAGACGCTCATCGTTTGGGAAAACCTTGACGTCACACGTTATGTACTGAGAAATTCCGCTGGAGGTATGTCCCCTCTGAACCTTTCGTTGCTGATTATTTCTTACGCCGCATGCAGAGGAAATTATCGTCCATGCTACTGGTCAAGAGAAAGATCGCGAGAAGTTCATTGATAAGTCTACCGGTCTCGAAATGGAGCAAGCTACCGAACCTCACTCTCTCCTCGAGTGGTTTGCCGAGAAATACAAAGATTTCGGTACCAACCTTGAGTTCGTGACCAACCGTTCGCAGGAGGGCGCTCAATTTGTCAAGGGATTCGGTGGCATCGGAGGCCTGCTGAGATACAAGGTCGACATGAGCAACCTCGCGAGCGTGGATGACGAAGAAGACGAGTTCTACAGTGATAGCGAGGACATTTGACGGTTTGGTTGGCTCTTCGGAGCCCCGTCTAGCAAGGGTACGCTCGGCGGGGCGAGGGGGGTGGGGGTGGTGTTTGCGTTGGGGAGGGGGTTGTGTAGTCTCGCAACGACAGCTATCGATCTGGATGGTTCCACTGAGGGTGTTCAGCGTCCGGAACAAGTTCGGACGCAAATGCGTTTCATTATCCTCGACTTTTAGACTCGATGGACGTGCGTCCACCACAGCATGAAGGTTAGCTGGATTGATTCACACATGGCTCAGTAACTGATGGATATTATTAGATGCATAAAGATTATTGTTCTGGATTACATGTTTGCCGCTAAGTAGTCCGTGATCTTGTAGTTTGAACATCGTTCTTTTGATCAAAGCAATCGTACTCGGTTTCATGGATCCAGCAGTGACACGGCGACGCGTTAGCTGGGTGTGACGTCACGCCAAGGTAGAACGATTCACAGTGCGGATATTTATTGACCGTCGTCGCTTTGACACCTTTCAGCGCTTATAACAACAAGAAAATTCAATCAGTTTATCTCAACGTTGTCTGACATAGCTAATTCACTCACCTAACCTTACACGCTCACACAACTGTTTCACGAAGGATGGCAGGTATGTCCTCCACATGCCCCTATTTTCCTTCCTTGCCTTACCCATCGTTCAGGCAGGAAGCGAGCTGCAGTCGACGATGCCACAACAGAGAAGCGCGAAACTCGCAGCGCAAAGGTGGCCAAAACTGAAGGATCTAAAACCTCTGGCAAGGCCGCCAAAGGTACAGCGCGTCTCAAGGCGAGTTAATCAGTTCCGCTTCAGCCGCACGCGTCTGATCACGTTGCGTGGCTGGCTGTTCGCAAACCTAAACCAGACTTCAATGGTTGCCTCCGCATTCAAATCTCGCGCCGTACCGCTCCACGTAAATATCACGACCACGGCTCCCGCCATTGAGGGCCAGGAATCTGCTGCACCGGCAGATCCTGGATTTTTGGCGAGCACGACCCTTGCTCCGAGCTCCTTCTCAACGGGCAGTTTTGGGTGGAAGGGTACCAAGCGTATGACCGTCGAATTACCTAAAGCCGAGGGAGAAGAGGGAGAGGGGGAGAAGGTGCATGTGATGGTGACGTATGTCTTGCTCCAAAAATTTGCCACCACGATTTGGGTGTTAATAGACACGCAGGATCAATGCTACTGTGATCGGCAGCAAGGACGTGAAAGAAGGAGAGGAACCCGCTGGCGAACAGGAAGGGGATGAAGAGCCATCGGGAGAGGCTGCTGAATCAAAGCCACAGGGATCCACTGAAGCCCAGGTAAAGGGAGGTGAAGATCAACCGCCCGGCGAAGAGCAGGCTGAAGAGAGTGCCACGTAACTTGTCTGTTGTAACATTTTTCTCTTCATCATTTTCGTCTTGTGGTAGTCCAGGCTCGCACAACAGCCCTAAGGCTGATAACTTCTTCGTATCATGGTGGCGAGTATGCCACATAATGTACTATCAACTCGATGCTTTATCACGGAGGCTTACAGGAAAATTTATGTTATCATCTGACTTGGATGACACCACTCGGGATCAATTATCATGGGATTCCGGCAGCGAAGGTCTGAACTTGCCCACCGTGATTGCGTGGCCGTTGGATAGCCTTGCGTTGCTGGCGTCCTACACGGAAGAGCAACGGAGACCCGTAAGTGGTGGTCGTCATTTCTGGCTGTGAGCTCACTATCGCGTGTTGTGTCGCAGGTATGTCCTACCCCGGGATTAAGCAGTTGTCTCCCTTGGAAAAGGGCGAGCTGCCGCTCGTTGCAGCAGCAGCGGCACGTCGTCCTCCCCACACTCGACTCAGTTCATCTTTAGTCACCGCGCTCAAATTTTCCGTCCCCACTATCTACCTCGTCTACTTGTTATTCCGCAACTCTGTGATCACGGTGCCAACATTCGGTGTTCGAACCACGGGTCTCAACTATCCTCCGAACTCACCACTTAGTCCCGATTACGATGATCCTGCTTCTGAGTTCAAAGATGACATCTTTCCTCTTCGTTCCCATGATCCTTGGGATATCTCCACCGACTTCCCTTACCCGCGCACTCTTGCATACGACGTAGAGGAAGGCACCTGGCTTCGTCTTGATGTCCACCCGGTGTCCGGTGACATTGTGTTTGACATGGTTGGCGATATTTACTGTCTTCCTGCATCCTCTTATTCCAAAGAATCCCTGATGGGTGGGATGAAGACTCAGGCCATCCCAGTACTCACAGGAATTCCGCACGACTCTGACCCCAGCTTCTCCCCCGAGGGCGACCGTCTAGCCTTTAGGAGTGACGCTGGGCTTGGGGTTGACAATATATGGGTCATGCCGTGGGCTGCTGGTGGTTGTTCTGCAATGGACATTCGCTCATCCCCTGCGATGAGCACTGTGGCCATTGACCAAAGGGACTATGATGCTACATTGCTCGCACAAGGCGTCAAAGAAACGGAAGAACGGAGAAAAAGACGACTTTCATATGAAGGCCGGGTCGCAGGTTTGTGTCTGGACATTGATAACTCTGGCATGTGGTGACTGACTCTTGTCATGGTAAACAGCTGTACGCGTCACTAACGAGACATACAACTGGGTCTCCGACGCGCGTTGGCACCCTTCTGGTACTAAATTAGTTGCTACGAAATGGTACTTTTCTTCACGTTCATTGGGAGCCGGCGAAGGATGGGAATATGATGTTCCATCCTTAAATGGTGCTAAGCCATCCCCCGTGGAACCGAACCAAGGGAGGCGTCTGGTTTCCAAAGTGCTTCCATCAGGATGGACCAAAGCGGACTATATCCAACAGCAAATCGGTCATGAGCAGTTTTCGTGGTTAGGTGACGATGCCATCGTCTACTCGGGGAACGTTATGGATGTTGAGGGCTCCTTTCAATACTCAAAGGGTACGGCATTCGCTCCCGATGATTGTGTATACCTCTCGAGTGACCTATATATTCGCAGATATTCACAAGGGCATATATTCCATTTTCGCGCGAAACCTGACATCCGGCGAGGAAGAAGTGCTTGTTGATGCGTTTCCTGGAGGCGCGAGTAGACCAACACTATCTCGCGACAGGCGTACCCTCGCTTTCGTTCGCCGCGCCCGCGACAAAGAAGCACTTGTTCTTATGTATGAATGATCCTTCTGTTTAGATTCCATCTCATACCTTTACAGGGATCTACAAACGGGAACGCTCCAGCATGTATGGCATGGATTGACCTACGACCTATCAACCATCTACGCCCCAATGGGCACTTATCCCTCCTTTGCATTCACTCCCTCTGACGAGGCCATTCTCATCTGGGCCGCCGGCCAGATCTACAACATCCCGCTCACCATCAATGCTCTTGGGGAACGCGTGTTGGGTGGCACACCCCAGCCTGTCGGCTTCCGCGCCCATATTGAGATTAAACTCGCCGAGACTATCAAGGCGACGACGGACGTCAGAGAGCTCGAGGGGGACCAGCAACGACTGCACGCATTCACTCAGCTCGCCCTTGACGAGACAGGGACACACGCAGTATTCCAAGCGGCTGGCGTCACATACATCCAGGCATTAGCCTCGAAGTCTCCAGCCAAACGAGTGCCTGTTGCGCACACTGAAGCTGCATATTACTCTCCCTCCTTTGTCGGCGGGGGAAATGAACTGATCCTTCACGGGCGCTGGTCGGACACAAAGTTCTCGTCGTTCGAAATTGCCGACCTCAACACTGGCAACGTATATGAATTGACTGGGCTTCCAACGGGTCGTTACTTTAGTCCCATCGTTTCGAGCGGGGAAGGATCGGTACGCACAATCGCCTTCGTGAAGACCAGTGGTGATATCCTCACCGGAAACGTTGTCGCTACTGCTCAATTTGGTCTTTGGATCGGTGAGATCACTCTGCCAACGGTAGCCAGCCTGTCCCACACAATTCCTGTGTCGAATGCTCGGAAAATTCGGACTTCTATCAACACGTTCGACAGCGCACTGAAGCTTACCTTCGCATCTTCATCAAAACTTCTTGTTCATCAATCTGACCGAGTGTTTGCAATTGACCTTTCTCGGGGAAGCGATGAATGGGGTCGGTATGCAGAAGAGACCCTCGCGAATGGTCATTCAACCGACGAGTTAGTATTTTCGAAGGCTACCCGTGGCGCAGCATTTGTGAACTTCCAGCAAGTTCATTATGCTCCCGAAGTCACTCCCTCCACAGACCTGTTCAGTAAGCCTGGCAAGGCACCGGCTGGGCTAGCCAGATTAAGCTTGGATGGAGGACACGATCTAGTAGTCAGCGGCAATGGGAAAGTGTTTGGATGGTTCCTGGGTGAGCGCCATACTTTGATGTGGCTTAGAAGATTCTGAATATATCGTTGCAATCAGGACCTTACCTGCACACCCTGCCCATTTCTCGATTGCCGCGATGCTCACAAGCCGTTAAAGGTGACACCATTACTTTTGGTGTGGACTGCGTGACGGGTTTGCTGGACGTCACTGAGGTCGATGTACGGTACGAGTCGGAGGTGACCAGACTTCGACGGGAGGCCCATGCGTTCGCTGACAACGAGGTTGTCGCATTCGTGAATGCGACTATCCTCACCATGGAGCATGGCGATGCTGGGCTCGATTTGATCAGCGGCGGAACAGTCATCCTTCGCGACGGACTTATCGAAGCAGTAGGACGTGATGGGGAATTGCCAATCCCCAGCGATGCTCTTATCATCCAGACTGATGGTGGTAAGTTGGAGAAACAATGATAACGAAAGTATCTCTGAAATGTAAACCCTGCAGGATATATCACCCCGGGATTTATTGACGCCCATGCCCATTGGGCAGGGACGGACGTTAAGTTCCCTGCTACCTCTTGGGAGATGGAGACCTTCCTTGCGTACGGCGTCACCACAATGCATAAGTGCGTAAAACCGTTTGAAACGTCGATCACCGCCCTGAACCTCCTGATAGTCCTAGTTTGCACAACTCACTCGGCTTCGTCGAACGCGCTCGTGTCGAGAGCGGTCTCATGGTCGGCCCCAGGATTTTCCATACAGGACAGATCATTTACGGCGCGTCGGATTACTCATACCATCTTGACATTGCAAGTACCCAAGAAGCAAAAGAGGCACTCACGCGTATCAAGGCCGAAGGTGGTTCGGCAAGTTGGTCCTATAAGAACTATAACCTGCCAGCGAGAGCATCGAGGCAGCGCTTACTTCTGCAAGCGCGGAAGATGAACATGGCCTGTGTGCCGGAGGGTGTGAGTGGCTCACCTTCAAAGTTAGACAATGTTGACTAATGCAGCGAGGATGGCAGGGCATGAATTTCGACTGGGACCAAACGTATATTGTGGATGGTAACTGACGATCAGAGGTTGTGCACTATAATTCGGACTAACGTCCTACACCTAGGAATGACCACGGTTGAACACAATATCCCTGTTTCTGTCCTGTACGACGATATCATGACGCTCTATGTGACGAGTGGAACTGGGTTGACGCCCACACACATTGTCAACTACGGAGGACCGATGGGTGAACAGTTACTTTGGGCGACCGAAGATATCCCCAATGATCCCAAGTATGTTCGGTTCTAGGTCCCGTAAATCCAACGTTCCTGAATACCATCTATCGTGCAGGCTCAGGCGCTTCACAAGGCATGACATTCTAGAGGGCTTGTCCGAATCTACGTCCCGACCGGCCAACTGTTGGTACATTCGCCCAGGTTCTCCACACATGTTCTGACACCGTCCTAGCCATGGCTGTTTTCAACGTCTCTTCGTCGGTCGCGAAGATGGTCCATCGTGGGCTTTCTGCGCATATCGGAGCGCATGGTGAACCGCCTCTTGGTCTGATGTATCATCAGGAAATAACGCTCGCCAAGGCTGGAGGGCTCACTAACTACGAGGTTTGTCTTGCTGTTGTTCATAAGCGTTCTCAACTCTGATTATTCTTTGATTCCAGGTCATCCGTGCTGCGACATCTGACGCCGCCAGAACATTCGGTCTGGACAAGTCACTCGGCACGATTTCGGAGGGCAAACTCGCTGATCTCGTAGTTTTTCCCGGTGGCTTCGATCTGATCAACGATGATATCCATCGAACAAGAGATATTAGGTTTGTCACGAGGGGTGGCAGGATATGGGCAGCTAGAAACATGACGGAAGTTTGGCCCGTCAAGGGAAGGAGACAGGAATTGCCTCCTTTCAATGCCGAGTAGAGTGATCGTCTTGTAAAAGTTGTATTGATACTTATTCACCGTGCTTGCTTTTATTTGGAAAGTGATGGTTTTCTGGCTTTTGCAATGGAGGTTGTCCGTCGTGGGTGTTGATACATGTGCATGAGTATATAGTTCATTCCGTGCATTCCATCCACATCACTGGCAGCAATCGCGTATTGCCGTCGTTGCAAGATGAAACCGTAATGCAGAGCGGCGGCCTAGAAAACCGAACCCCACCATGATACACAGGGACACTGAGATAACTAATGTTGCGGTACCAAACTCGTTTGATATTACAAGCAGTAAAAGGAAAGAAAATAATCCCATCACCTTCTTCGGCCACCATAGTCCCTGTCGTCACTGTCCCGACGCCTGTCCCTATCATCCCTGTCATACCGATCCCGATCATCCCTCCTCGAGTGACCACTGTCACGCTCAAAGTCTCGCGAACCGACCTTCTTCGAATAGCCTCCGTCGCGCTCGCGATCACGCGAATCATCCCTCCGTCGGCGGTCGTGCTTGTCGTCTCGGTCTCGGTCTCGGTACCGGTCGCGTCTGTCATCATCATCCCGAGTCCGACGAGGGGGAGTAGCACCACGACGGTGAGGAGGTGAATCGCGCGGTGAAGACTTGCGATCATCACGATACCGCGTGGGTGGCGATGGAGAGCGGCGGGGTGGAGTGCGGGAATCATCTCCGGAGCGACGAGGAGGTGTAGGGGTACGGTGGGTACGTCGCCTTGCATCAACGGAGGACCCCGAGTCGGACGGCTCTGAAGCTGAATCGGAATCCGAGTCCGAGTCCGACGAATCGCTATCTGAATCAGAGTCTGAAGCTGATGACAAGGACTCTCGTTCGAGCATGGCGCGGCGTTGTTCCATGATTAAACGAGGGGCGTTCTGGAAATACCCATGTGTCAATAACATCGAAACCTGGAGGAGGTAAACGCACCTTGAGATACTCTCTCATGTCCTCGGTCAAAACACCCAAACCGACACTCGTGAAGTAGTTGATCGAGAATCGCGTGTTCTTCGGGTTGTCCGTCGGGAACATATCTCTGCACGCAGTTCTTACTTCCTCGTCCTTGAACCGCTCTGCGAGAGTCTTCAAGCCCATACTCTCCATCATCTCCTGCATCACGATCTTCACGAAAATACGAGAACTGGATGTCGTGTCTTCCTCGGTCATCTTGATAGTTCCGAGGGCGACCCAAGAAATGGCATCAGTGGCGAGCATGTGTCCAAAGAAACGGGCGATGTTGCGTAGACGATTTGTCTCGTATCTATGAATAGTGTTGTAGTAGCTATCGAACGCTTGTTCGAGAGCGTCCATCCACACACGGTTGAGTTTGCTGAACCGTTCGCCGACAAGCCCATAGAAGGTAGAGTAGGAACGTTCTTGAGAGCAACACTCGATGATCATGTTGATCAGTTCGATCTTTTGAAACAAAATGAGTATGAAAAACGCTCCTAGTGGAATCAAAGGGTTCGTGGACGTACCTCCTCGCCTTCCTTGAGCTGTACCTTGAGTAATTTGTGCACCGCTTCTTCGTAGTTAAGTGCATTCATGATAGTGAGGTATATCGTTCGTCGGAGGTTCACCAAGTTGGTTCCAGTACGATCCTCGATGCCCTCCTTCCCTTCGACAACTACGAAATTAATCAGTATGCTGTGCTGCTCGGAGCGGGCAGTGATTTACCTTCTTCGTCACCGTTCTCTTCATTTTCTTCATTCTCGTCATCGCTCGCCTCGGAGCCTGATTCTTCGTCCGAGTTTTCGCCAAGAATCTCAACCTTGATGACCCCGTATCTCTCCTCATTATCCATATAGTTGGGGTCGAATTTGAAGACGTCTATAGACACGGGTCAGTCTCTGCGGCGATCAATAAAGGTACCGAACTCACTCAATCCTTCCTGGACTTGAAGATCATCTTCCAATTGAATCTGATGGGTAATCTGTTCGTCCTCCTCCACAAGGTCTAAACCCTCTGGTAAAATAGGGTTGTCCTTGTATTTGTCTTTGCGAACTTGCATGAGGACTTCGATCATGTATTGCACACGATGACTGATCGAGCCCTCGTTGAGAACCGCGCGGAAGCGTTCAAAGACGGTCGCGTTTGCTTTTGGAGCATTTTCGGCGAGGAAGGCGCCAACCTCGCGTGTAAACCCAACTGCAATCTCAATGGAATCATCGGTTGGGCGCTCGAGAAGAAGGACGAGTATTTGAAGGGCGATGATCTCGTGCGAAACAGTCTGGTTGACGAGGTGGGCGATGAAAGTGGTCGTCGAGTTGCAGACGATCTAGGAACATACTCAGTATTGAGCTCGCGGACACGAAAGACGTGAATGCAACGCACCTTGTCGTTCCTTTTAAAAGCCCTCCTGAACTGACTAATGAGTCGAGTGAGGACCAATTCTCCAACTTGTGGGAGTTTTGTATTGATGATTGCCACCAGGGCTGCGAACACAGGCGTGAAGGGTAAACTGGACGACTGCGCTTTCATGATACTCCTTGCAAACAAACCCCGTCCACGAATGAGGTTCTCAGAGAACAACTCTGGGACGACGTTCTTGATATTGGTAATGTTGACTCGGTTGACGATACCGGTGATGGATTTTCGGAGTGCATCCCATGAGAGACGTTGGTACTCGGGACTGGATTTGTCAGAGGCAGCGGCAGCTTGGAGGGCGCGAAGTCGGGCAGGCGGGAGGTAGACACCACCGGAACGTGAACCAAGGAGCTTTGCAAAGTCGGCTTGTTTCTCTGCCAACGCCTGTGCTTTGTCTTTAGCTGGTTCGTGTGGAGGTGAGCGAGATCTCCTCCGAGTAGACGGTGGAGCGTCCTGGTTTGGTGTGGATGAACGGGACCTAAGAGAGCGTTCAGAAAAAGTTCAAACAGAGGAAAATCAACTATCCGACCTTTTCCGCGAGCCCATTCTTGAAGTCTCAATTGTCGTCGATGTGGTGGCCATTGTCGTCAAACTCAACAAGTGTCAATGCGTCGTGGGAATATTACACTCGACTGTATTCTACAGGATTATATTCACAAATTGACACCCAGACCAGGGATCATCCAAGAAACCTCCAGAGTACAGTGGTAACCCCAATGATGAGGAATGTGGGCACTGATCCACCCGGGGTAGCCCCACTCGAACCTGGCACCGGAAGGAAGTGTGAGGCATCCTCCTTCTGTTGCGCCGCCGATTCCTGTACGATTCATGAGCGACGTTCACGCGTGCTATTCAAGTCAAGTACCTTGAAGACAGCGATCCCGACAAGGATTCCAGCTGCGAAGAAGACGAACGCAACCAGAAGCCAAATGACACCCCAGACTACGCGCGATCAGAACACAAATTCGATACAAGTGCGCTAAAGATATACCTTGAGATGGGAAACACCCGCAAATCCGAGCGAATGCTGAAGCGTCGGAACTGTTCACTTTCCGAGTGACAGTATCATCTGCGGGTCGTTAACACCAACGGAGGGGAATTCTCACATGTTCCCTCCGCTTACCGATGACGTCCCAGAGGACATACAGGTCTGACATGACACCAATGAACAAGATCTAGCGACAGACAGTGAGCAGAATGTCCATCATGGAGGGAACATGCTCACAAAGTATCGAAGCGCCACACCGCCTCCCACAAACCAAAACAAGACGATTAAACCAGACATCCCGAGAACGAGAGCCCACGTCCTGCCACGACATCAGATACATGAGTGGTGGCGCAGATCACGGACAGAAACATACAACAGGTTTCTCCGGGCCCACCATAGTGTAAACAAGAAAAATACGGCGAGAACTAGGCACGCGATTTTACTCGCATTCGTGTCAAATCCACAGGCAATTAAGCAAGCTCCAATGAATGAAGAGCCGAGGTATCCAGCAGGCAGCGTAATCCATGGTATACCACCAGACATTCGAGTCTCACCACCCTCATCGGCTGCGCAATATGTTCGGTATAGGTGAATAAAAACTCCAAAGACACTAACGATCAAGTTCCACAGAGTGTATGGTCGCGCAAGTCAATATGCCAGTAAAAGCGTGGCTCATCTACAAAATGGAATCAGTCTCCGACACAGGAGCGGAGGTCGAGGTACGCTCACCTCGTGGAAGCCGACCGTAAGCAATCTTGAGAGGCAGGCCCTGGTTAGTCAATCAGACCTTGATCCACTAGCTCGACCTACTTGAAGGGATAAACTAGGCGACAGATCGATCAGCTATGTCCTCGTACAGGAATTCAAGACTTACTTATCCAACTGAGTACGGGTACATGCCTCGGTCACGCGAGTCAGGTTTATGAGACGAGGGAAGCTGGTCAAACGCTCACCATAGTATAGCTATCACGACAATGTAACAGCCGGCAACGATGAGAGTTGTTCTCTGGGTTTCGTTGGGGGTGAGTTGCGCGCGTACATCTCTAGGATACAGTGCATAAGTGTCGTCAAGGTAGGGCATGTTGTCGTCGTGAACAAGGGTACGCAGCGCAGTTGTAGGTCCAAACATCCAGTGCACATTCCACGCAAATCTACCATTGGTCAGCCCCGGGCGGCTAATCAGAGCTGCTCACTTGTTCGGTTCAAGGCGTGGAGAGTCGTAAACGGAGTGATGTATACAGTATTATACGATAATGAGGACAGAGTACACGAACAACAAACCAGTAGCACAACATGGCGGGAAATGGTAAGTATAGCAAGGATATAAACACGACCTAGAGTTCATCGTCAGTGATCTCCTCGCCTCTCTTTTTGCGTGCCATGCGCTCCTTCTTCAACTTGCGCAACTCAGAAGCATTCAGTTTCTTGTTCTTCGTGACATCAATCTTGTTGCCCATAGCATCATACTGGACCTCCTCTTCTCCGTCCTTCTTGTCAATGCGGGGCCCTGAACCTTGTCCTTCAACCCAGTTGTGGCCAGATGCCTCAAGATAACCATCACGCATGGCCCAGACCCTACAAATCACGAATTAAACAAGATAAAACTCAGAGCTGTGGACATCACTCACTCCGAACAAATCGATTCTGAAAAGTCTCTGTTATGCGTAATAACGAGAACACCACCCTCAAAGGTCTTCAAAGCCTCGATCAGGGCAGCGAGTGACTCACGGTCGAGGTAGTCTGTGCATTGTGTTGAGAAAATAGCCATGAAATTCGGGATAACGAAACATACTGGTAGGCTCATCCAAGCAGATGATGTGAGGACGACGCCAGGTAGCTGCACCGAGGACAATCTTGACCTTCTGTCCACCGGAGAGACCCCTCATACTGTTGTGCGACACGAACTCGGGGTCGAGACCGAAGTCAGCGAAGTGCTTCTCGATCTCGCGACGAACAAGAGGACGAAGGAGACCGAGACGCTGAGCCTCACGGGTGTCCACCTCGAGGACTTTCTGGAGGAGGTGCTCGTGAGGGTGCAGTCAAACAAGCGGTGAAATACAACGGACCTTTTCGAAGCCACGCTTGAGGAGTTCATCACGGGGAACCCACAAGTTCTCTGAAGAGCTGAGACCCTTGAAGGAGACTTCATACTCGTATGACTGCTTCAACTTCTTGCGAGAAGTAATTTCTTCGATCATCCTCTTCTGACCCTCGTGAACGTAAAGAGCGCCATCCTTCATCTTTTGAGCCTCGGCTTCGGTGATCACACGACTTGCTTTGTCCATTTCCTCCAAGTCCTCACCAGTCTGGTAACGCCAGAGCATGTACTCGAGAGCTGTCTTGTCGAGGTGATGGTCGATGTGGTGGAAAGCGTGCTGGGCTACGTAACCGATGACCAAGTTTGGGTGTTTCCAGATTTCACCGCCTTTGTTGGGCTCTGTTTCACCAGTGAGGAGCTTGACCAGAGTCGACTTCCCTGAACCGTTGGGACCGAGAATGGCGACACGGGAGGAAAGGGAAACTTGGAGAGAAATGTTGTACAACTGCTGGACGGGCTGCGCCGGGTATTGGAAGCCAACCTTGCGCATCTTGAGCAAACTCTTCTCCTTGGTCTTGACACCCTCAAGGAGAGGAGGATCCGGGAGCTTGAACTTGTAGTCCTCAGCAGCCTCGAGAGTGTAGTAGGACCTGGCCTCTGGGACCTGCTTGACGAAGGCCTCGAGATTGCCACGGTATCTCCTGACCTTGAAACGGTTAATGTGGAGAACGTCGGTAATGGTGTTGTTGAGGAAACTGGAGTCGTGAGAAACAATGACTAGGTGTAAACATATCAGTGACCTTCATCGGTAGAGTAAAACGCCACAACACGTACTCGAAGTACAATGCTTCAAGCCAATAAGGTAGTTCTCGAGCCATGCAACGTTGATGACATCCAAGTGGTTGGTAGGCTCATCGAGGAGGAGAATGTCGGCCTTGAACAGCATTGCTCTAGCGAGAGCAAGCTTCATCTTCCAACCTCCAGACAAGCTGCCGATGGCATGCTTCTGGCGCTCGTCGCTGAAGCCAACAGACGCGAGGGTCTCGATTACCTCTGCTTCGTCAGCAAGGATGCGCTTGTCGGACAAGATAAATTGCAAAACAGAGGTATCGGCCTCGCTCCCGTCGATGTCGTGCTCGACATAGAAGGTGCGGACTTCGTCAGGGGAAGGGAATCCCTCAACCTGACCGTTGGTGATGGCTCGCATGAGGGTGGACTTGCCGGTACCGTTCTTTCCGCACAGACCGTAACGGTGGCCACGCTTGAGACGAAGGGTGGCAGTGTTCAGAAGGATCTTGGCACCGTAAGCAAGGGAGAACTGGCAGTTGCACAGGTCCTCGCCTTCCTCTTCATCTTCAAGGACAGCGTCATCCTCATCGCCCGCGGTAGCGGAGCGAACAGCCCACTCTCCAGTGACGGAAGCGGGGTCAGGGGAGGGTGCAACGAAAGAGATGTAGGGAGTAAGGGATGCCCACTCGCTAATATCGAAATTCTTGGCGTTCACCATGTTGGTGGCCAAACGGGAAGCATGCACGATAGAAACATCCGTGGCAGCAGGAGCGCTCGCGCCAAGCTTCTTGTAAACACTGCCAAGACCAGAAGTGAGGTGAGCGGCCTCAACAACCTTGATGGGGGGAAGGTTGGTTCCATCACCCTCGGGCACTTCGCCGACCTGGCGGAGAGTAGCAATGGCCTTGCCAATGACGCCACGAGCTTCAGGGTCACCAATAGTAGTTTCGACCTTGAGGAGACCCGGAAGGAGCTTAGGCAAGAAGGGGCGAACAGTGATGGGGGAGTCCACCAATTTGGACATGTTGTCAACGATGCTAAACACAGATTTAAATAAGTTCCGATGCGATCAAATAGGCGATGATCTACTTACACAGCAACCTTACGTTTGGTGGCGGTGAGCTTCTCGCTCAAACCACGGGACAAAAGAGGAACCATGAGGGAAAGCGTTGCAGAGTCGACCTCAGAAACGAATGTGGTAGCCGAGAGGAGCTGGACGGTATTAGGAACCTCTTCGACAGGGTTAATCAAAGCCTTAATGAGAGCAGGAATAAAGCGTTCAATGTCTTTGTTGGAGACCAAAGCACAGGCTCTTTCAAGTGAATCGCGAGCCGCTTTCTTCACATCGGCCTTGGTATCCCAGATGGCCTCAGAGAGAACGGGAACGATCTCAGGCATCAAGCGAGCGGTCTGAGCGGGAGCGCTTGCGACAAGCTGGTTGAGAACAACCAATGCACCAGTCTTGACCTGCCATTTGCCGGCCGTCTTGATCTCGTGGAGGAGAGCGGGAAGAAGAAGGCTGGTAGCCCAGGGGTTCATAGTGGCAGCGAATTCCCTGACTGCCTCGATTGCGACGTTACGAGCAGCAGGCATTTTGTCGGCGAATCCTTCGACAAGGGCAGCATAGAGGCCTGAGTCGATGAAAGTGGGCTCAAGAGCATTGGTTGTGCCAGACTTGGCGAGTACAACGACAGCATGGGCTGCGCCCTCACGAGCAGCCGGGGATTTTTTGTCAGCGAGGGCCTTGAGCGCAGCCTCGGTGAAACCAACTGCAGCAATTGCAGCAGGTCCGTCATTTTGAATAGCAGAGGCCAAAGCCTTGGCAGCAGCCTCGCGAGATGCCTTGTCAGCGACAAAGAGGGCAGCGACGTCGATTTGACCGTCAACAACGCCCTTGAGCGAAGCGGGAGATGGAATAGCGGGTGCGGATGCAGTGACTGCGGGCATTTTTAATGTCTGCAATGACAAAGGATGTAAGAATGAAACCGAGCGGAACGGCGCTTTTCAACAGCACATACCTATGAAAGTAGAGTGCAATGTAAATTTTCTTCTATGTTGGAATCGCAAAAAAGGCTGAACGCTCTATTACGCTCTATAGTCTATAATTGCCTGGAGAATGGGGGTCGGTCGGTGAGCGATGTCGGGCGCAGAGAGGGGGAGAGACAGACCTCTAAAAGCAAGAAAAAAAAGAAGAAAGAAACTGAGGGGGGATGTAGAAAGAGACAGCGAGTCGCTAGTAATTATATGGGGCCCTGCCCCCCGTTCGGACTTTGAAAAATGAAGCGAACGTGCCGGAGCCCGGCGTCCAAGCTGTCAACCTGCCCAATCGGGATTTATGTGTAATCGGACCTGTGGGAAACCCGTTCACTCCGTGTGTTCAGTGGCTGAATCCGATACAGTGGAGCGTAGATTTCATCATGTAAGTAGGACAGAATCATGCGTGCGGTATTAAATCACTCTCATTCATCCACCTTGGCGAAGCTCAACGGCGTGAAGGCCTGAATCCAAGATCAGCATCTGCGTCGTCGATAACAAAATTGAAAAACGCAAGGGAATGACACGTACATATCCACCACCTTCGAAATGCTTACTATTCGCTTCGACCCAGTGGAGACGGAGTGCATGCAGAAACGCCGAAAGACCCTAATTTAGACAAGGAGAATTCGCCGGAAATCAGTCAATTGTTTACGCTCCTTGGACGCACGTTGATCATAAACCCACCTCCATAAGACACAGGATGCCCACCGTCAGGATGAACCAGAACACCGTCGTGAGCCCGATCGCAATGACGCCAAATATACCGCTCATCCCTAGAACGTTTTCTATGGTCATGCTCCACAGAACCTCGGATAACTGGGCATGAGCCAAGGACAAGGCCCACAATCGAAGGTAGGAAGCAGTGTGCGAGATACAGCCAAGACAAAACTCGATAGTGTGAATGATTTGATGGATGACCACTTCCCCAAAGTCATCATGTCCCTATCGAGATCCATCGGCAACATGATCACTGCAAGGTAGTAGGAACTTACATGATCAACTTCCATTTCTTCGACGATAGCTCGGCCGTTCCCTTCTTCCTCAATTTCCAAAGCGTTGTCGGAGCTTTCGCGAGGACCATCGTGATGGTCAAGTCCCACGTACCCTTGACCCTGAATTTTCCGCTTCTCCTTCCAGAGGAAGTATGGCTTCATGCATAGCATCCAAGGAACACACACAACAGCGAGCAGGAGGAGCACAACCTGCACGAAGCCCTGACCAGGGTACAGTTGGGGATCAACTGTTCCAGGTGTGAGGAACATCCCGATCAACATGTTCAGCAGCGATGGGGGTGCTGTCGATGCGTGCTCCCAATCGATGCTCCATTTGTAAAGAATGCAGACAACGAGGTATCCGAAGATAGATTGCAGGAATATCATTTGCGGGATGAAATTCGCGTAGATGTCTAATGGTCGCTTGAACCTGATATGATTAGGGAGCTGCAAGCACAAGGCAAACGTCATCTGGTAGTGTGTCAATCCGGGTAGAGCAATGAAATCCACAAGGTACCTACATGGATCACTCCAAGAACGACGGCCATCTTCATCTTGTATGAGTTTGTAAACACCAAACCATTATCCGCCGCATGCCAAGCGGGATCCAGGCCAAAGGGGTAAACGTAACCGTTCGAGACACCAACAGTGCTGTTTTCCGGGAAGTCCCATCCAGAGTCCCAGATGTGAAGAGACTTGGAGAATATGTCGTTGTACATGAGACCGGTATAAACCGAAAACGCTCCCATCAGAAGGATGATGTATCGCCCACTACCAAGAGGTTAGCGTCTTCTACTCCTTAGAGCCACATCCGCTACTCACAAGAAGAATTGTCCGGTAATCTGGAAGGGGCAACGTAATGAAATCGCCACACGAATGTCCTATCAAACCAATTACTCACCTCTCCGAGATCATCCTTTTCCCACTTCCTCTCGTTCATGATCATGTAGAGAGCGGCAACCAGGATGATCAAACCATGACCAATGTCACCAAACATTACGGCGAACAGGAAGGGGAAGGTAATAATGGCAAATAGCCCTGGGTTGACCTCCTGATAACTCGCGATGCCATAACTGTCCATGATAGCCTGGAATCCTTCAGTGAATTTGTTCGTCCTGTTGAAAGTCGGAGGGGTCTTGTTCGTACGGAGTTCGTGTAAGATTGGTACGATGTTGGTCCCAGACTCTTCCTGAAAGGGTGTAAGTTATCCCGTATAGGACTGTGCAAAACAGCATACTGTCGCATGTCCGAGGGCAGTCTGTATTCCGACGATGTCTCTGGTTGGACACCATCCTTCGGCAACCAGAGTCTTCCTCCGCACATCGTAGTTGAAAAAATTCATCGTCTCATGAATCATCTTTTCTTTGCGGACGACATCTTGCCACCGTGCAAGAGTTTCACCAATGATCAACAACTCGCTGCGTCTGCTGGCACCGGTGTTGTAAAGAACAGTCTGGATGTCCTCGAGACGAGCAGTGACCTCATGAAGTGAGTCGGCGCGCTTGTCTGCGTTGGCATCGATGGGATACAAGGTCCCTCCCATCGACTCCGCAACCTTACGAATTTTCGCGAGTAGGGTGTCGCCATGCGCAAAGATTATGAACACATTCTTGCGTGTCTCTGCGCCAGTCACAGGATCAACGAATGGCTCCGCGATGTCAGTGTGGTTCATGTAAAGATTACCCCGCAGGACACGCCAGAGTACGCGCTCGAACGTTGGAATACGCGCTCTATCGATGGTACCAGCCACAAACCTGGAAAAATGTGTCAGTTGAAAAACCCGGCAAAACAAGATGACTTACTCCAAGTCTAACTGGACCGTGGAAGAATACTGGGTTTCGCGATCTTCATGCTGGAGAAGAGGAGCGGAGCTGTCGTCAAAAGAGATCCTGATGTCCGTCTGTTGAGATTCCGCCTTTACGACGAATAAGTATCGTGGGGGCTACAGTCATGGTGGACTTGCCTTTTCAAAGAAACCGGCAGTTTCCCTCAAAACGTGACGCGCTTCAACCAGCTCTCTGGTACGTTCACTGAGCGTCTTGTAGCTCTCGTTCATCTGCAACAGCCTGGTCTCATGCTCTACGAGTGTGACGTCGAGCTCGTCGATACTGTGCGCAGCACTGGGTCCAACAGTGACGAGAGGTGCTGTGTCATAAAGAGGACGGATCGGCACCACGTCCTTTTCCTTCTCGATCTGAGATGTGAAGAAGCGGACACGACGAGCCATATCCTCGAATCTCCTGATTTCACCGACGAAGGACCGCTGGAAGGGGTTGACTGTCGGGTTTAACTAAGGAAAGGTCGATGAACACATTGAAAGAAAGAGAAAGACGACACGAACATCCTTGAATTGAACGTTTCCGAGCTCTCCAAGCTCAGCAACTGTATCATGAGCTACTTCAGTTGGGATATAGAGCTGTACCAAGCTCATCTGTTCCGAACCTGGATTGCTGGTCAGCACCGGGACAGAACAAGTCACCTATTAAGCGTACGGAACAGCGAGGGATATTCGTCCCCCATAGTGTTAAATCGCTTTGGACCACAGCAAGTTCTGAATCTAAAGCAACAAATTCTGTGAAGACGGTCGCACAGCTTCTATTTGGCCATGTTTGGAGATCGCAACAACACAGGCAGCATGATCGTAATATTGTGTTTTCCACGTACAGTGCTAGAACTTCCAAGAAGATAAGTCTGGGTACCACTATGCATGCAAAAAGCGTCGTATGATCATGACTTGGGGGAATATATCAAGCAATGACAAGATTGAGATGTGAAGAAAATGTGAGGAGGTGCAAGGAGCGTGGAAACAACCGCTAACAACCGTTCGCCAGGAAGCAAAGGATCGCCAGCAGTTCATCCCAAGAATCCTGGAGAGCGGCCATGGCATGCCGTTTCAAATGTTGGTCAACGTCATCTCATCGTCAAGATCATCCTCCGGTTCCTGTGTGATATCACCCGCGGGTAGATAGTCCTCCTCTAGCTTCTGTTGTGCGATGGTCGCAAAACCCTCCTCGGTCTCGTCTGTAGCCTTCTGAGCTGGCTGGTCAACAGGAGGCTCGGCAGAGACCTCCGTCTGCTTCTCTATCACCTTGCGACAGTCGCACAGTTTGACAAGGTTCATTTCGGAGTTTGGGTCACCCAATAGGGCGCGTGCGCGCTCGGCGGCGAGACCTTTGGACAACGAGAGGTTAGCCGCTGTAATGGGACCCGCAACGACGATGTCATGGACAATGACCGCGACGCTATCGTTCCTTCGAAGTTCCGCATTACTCTGACTTTTCCTACATGACCCGAAGAACTGGTCAGCCTTTGTCAAAAGAGGAGTACAATATACTTGCTGAAATGTAATCCGCTTGCAGCCCTCTGTGGCAGCCCACACCATCAACTCCGACACCGGATCCCTTGGCAGATTGGTGGAAAGCACATCCAGTACATCGCTCATCACCACCTCAACGACTGCAGCAGTCCTTTCGAAGTTGTAGGCGCAGTCCACAAGGACTGCGCCTACAAGACTCTCTAGCACGTCACTCAGTGCTTTGGGGGGATCGTATTTCCACCCCTTGAGAATCGCATCTTCGGGCGCAAGAGATTCGAGAAGGGGAACATGTCGCGTGATGGCGGTGCTTAGTTCGACATTATTGATGAGAAGATGCTTGTGGAGTCCGAGACGGTTAACTGCTACTGAAGCTAGTGTGGGACCACAGACAGCGCGAGAGCGAGCAGCAGAGAGTTGACCAGAGGTCGCATCGGGGAATTTTCGAAAAAGGTGCCACATTATAACCAAGTCAATCACCGCTGAATCAGATCTAAGGATCAGAGCCGCGTGCCTCCCGGGGAAGAATTAGCTTACCATCGCCAAGAAATTCCAGGCGCTGGTACGATGATCCCGCAGAGGTGGTGAACGATGGATGCGTTATAGCCTCGATAAGTAACTCGCCGCGATGGAATTCATACCCCATCGAAGCTTGCAGCTCTGCAAACATTGGCGGAACCGGGGATGGGTCCGGGAGACGAGAGTAGCGCAGTGTCCACGGAAGAGGACCTCCCATTGATAGTCCCAGCGCGTCACCGGCTCGTAACGCCATCTCGATGCCCCCCGTTAAAAATGCTGCTCCCAGTGTTGCCTCCATGCAGTCCTGCAAGCTTCGACGGGGGTATTCTCTGTGTGCTATGTGCCTTGCTCGAGTGAGACAGTCTATGATGTCGGAGTCTTTGGGTACCGTGTATCTCCATACATGAAGGCTCTGGGCCTCTGATGTCAAGAATCGCTCAAGGCCTATTTCCTTGGCGCGTGCCAGCAGAGTCCGATTGGATATGCTGCTCTGACGAAGTTGAGACAGTTGCCCTTCATGTCGGTGAGGGAATTTATTCATGATGTGAACTGTGCAGGTGACCTTGAGTACGGAGTCTCCCAGCGTCTCCAAGCGCTGGTTGTTCCATGTCGCATTTGTAGTAGGTAGGGTAGATCCCTCGATGAGAAGGTCGTCCTCGATGGGGGGTAAGCCAAGCTGCAAGCGTTCCTCTCTTGCCCGATAAAGATCTGTTGCACGCCTGCAGACACGGGGAAGGAATAGGAACGCTTGGTAAACCGACTGGGGGAAGTGGGTAACCCTACATGCACGCTGCGGGGCGATAGACCCCACACGCACAGTATGACGTACGTGGTTATCGACAGATTGATGTTTAGATTTCGGGCGGTAGAGTCCAGAAGGATGGCGAGGAAGATTGAAGACCTCAATAAGTGGGCAATCAGTCGGAACGAAGGCTTCACGGTTTTTCCTTGTCCATTTCTGTATAAAGTACTCTTGATAGGTTGCACAAGGAGCTTCGCGTGAGCCAGGTGGTGGTGTAGATAGCGCAGTGAGATCGTGTCGTATATTGTGAAGAATGCTAGCGCGGCCGTAAAGATTACAGTTCATAACCATCCTCTTATCGTAGTCTTCCTCGGTGACTCCACTCCAATCGTATGTGCCGTATGGTTCGTCAACGACACGCTTGACTGCCTCAAAATCGATGCAGTTGTGCTCCGTGAGGGGAACGAGGAAGCATGTCATGGGCAGTGGGATTGGACGCCCGGTAACGCAGAACCAGATGCCCATCTTGGTGTACTCCTCGAGCATGCGGAGCTTCTCCCATTCCTCCTCTGGATCGAACATGAGCTCGTCTGTACAGCGCATGGTTACGGTATACCCCTCGCTGGATAGATCGAGCGCGGGCAGCTCAGTGCCAGTGATAAGACCCGCAGCATCTACCCCATCGATCGCGATGACATGCATGCGTAATCGAGGACCTAACGTCCACGGGTCTTGGACGGTGACATCCATGATATCCGGGATTTCAGAAATATTGAACAGCCTTCGCCCATCAGCATCGTAGTCGCTTTTCCCCTTGGAGCCGGTCGACGGAAGGAGATAATCGTCGAAGACATCGAGTTTGTGGAGAGCTTTGACAGCCACGAATGCAACGGCGCGTTTCGCTTCGCGTTTGGAGTTGCGGGTAGGCCCTCGGTAGATGAGGTGATCGACTGGGAGGGGGAGGCTTGATGGAAGCTCTAAGATAGCGGCGTAGTCACCGCTGTACTTGGGCATGGAGGGAGGAGTGTATGTGTCATGTGGGATTAACGAACAGAGATAGTTGATCAACCCGATTGCAGAGCCGTACGTGAGCACCGCTCCTGTAAATGGAACAATGTACCGCTCACGCGCGGCGAGGTCTTCGGGGTCGTCTTCTTCCAGCTCACCCTCCTCGGAGTCGGAGGATGACTCGGGTGAAGCGGGTCGAGTGGGATTCTCCCGCGTTTGATAGACTCTCTTGAGCTCGGGCTCGATTTCCTGGAAGATCTTGTAGCGATCCAGGTGAGTCGTGTGACCTGCCTGGGCCATGATGACAAAAGTGGAAATTTTGGTTCGGGCCCTTCCTCTCGATTGGACATATCCAACCATATGATGGAGGGGGTCGAAGCGGATCACGAGGTCACAGGCCTAAAGATGTTCATCTGAATTCAGTCCGACGACATAAGCTGAAGGACACACCGGAAAATCTAAGCCCTCCTCGGCAACAGATGTGGCAACCACTGGTCAAAGAGAGTCAATAATTCAGTAACAATTGGCACGCACGAATACAGCGGAAAGTGACATACGAAGATTCAGACCACCGTCCTCGTACGACTTCCTGAACGACCGAACCGTATCCTGCTGTCTGGCCAACCCCATTCCCTTCACATTTACACCTGCGCCTAGGCCGGTGTTAGCGCCTCCCTTGTTTCGTCCGCCATGGCCGCCCCCATGTCCGACAAGCTCCGCGCATCTGATACGGCCTCTCAACTCAGGTATTTTGGAGAGTATCTTGGCAAGGCAGGCAGCGACTTGTCGCTGCTCCACAAACACGATACCATGGAATGTTGGGGTATTGTACAAAAGAAGGATCTCAGCGAGAGCCTTTATCTTGGGGGTACACCAAGCTAGTGGGACTGTAATCGGTACAGCAGGTGGAGAGGCAGAAGGGTCTTCAAAAAATGGCTTGAAATCAGACAGGATGGAATCAATCTGCTCAATAGCAATAGGGATCGGTGAGGGGTTTGGGCACATCGGAGGATCGTCGACGTCCATGGCATCTTGACCATTGAGGTGGTTAACGATGCAATCATCGGAAGTGTCGAACTCTAGGAGAAGCTGATTGACGCGCGTACGAACCTCGTGATATATGAAGAGGTCCGCTGAGTAAGGACCTAGGCTGTTCCGGGTGACGTGGTACTTCATCTCCAATTTGTCCCATGATATGTCAACATTGTCGGACTGGAAGAGCGACAGGGTGTCCCACAAACACGGGTTCAGATAGAGGTAGTTATCAGGTGGTGGAAGGTACTCCTTAATTATCTTTGGGGGATACATGAGTTGGTTCAACGGCCAACAAAGAATATGAATCAGACGCACTTCTACAGGGCGCGGAGAGTTTTCTAGCAGTTCCATAACATGCTCACGTACAGCGATCACTGTGGCATCCAAGTTCTTTTCCAAAGTCAGCAAAGACCCTTCTGCGTCTTTGGGGTTCCAAATAGGCGATGCTGTCATCCCAAATACCTTGGGCCGTTCAGCGGGATGAACTTGGAAGTATTCGCGCATAATTCCGTTATAAGCATGGTTCTTGCGGGTGTGGTGACACTCATCGAAGATGATCAATGAGACCTTGATCGACAGAGTTGGTTGAGCATGAACAGGAATGTGGCATTATCTGGAGAACACCCACTTTATCGATGTTCCAATGTGAATGGGTGAGGATATTAAGGAATATCTGAGCTGTGGGGATCGTTATCGAAACAAGGTCCTTCGCTCGACAACTGATGCGCACTCACCAGTCATTACGACTACATCCGCTTTCTCAAACGAGCTCTTCCAATTAGACCTATCGGAGAGTTCCAGATCGAGGCTTCCATGAAACTTGCGCACCCTCAAAGGCGTTTGAGAAGCGATGAATTCGGCCTGTTGTTCAACGAGCGCTACCTTTGGTACGAGAAATACGACGACTTTTCCGACCGAGCTGGGCTGCAAAACGATCCATTTTATGAGAAGGATGCTGATGAGGGTTTTTCCGCTCCCTGTGTCGAGAGCGGCGATGATATTGTGCTCTTGAGCGCGCCTGAAGATTTCCTCTTGGTACTTGCGGGGAAGAATTGTCTCATTGACGGTTACGGTATGACCCTGGACTGTCTTTGCAGTCGTCGTTGGGACGGCGGTCGTGAGGGCGGTCGTGAGGGTCATCAAGGTAGATTTCGGCTACGAGATTGACCTGGATGGCTTTGATATCAGTACATCTCTGAGAGGTGGGAGAGTGAGCAGCGCAAGAGAAAAGACCATTCAAGTCCGCGTCGCTGTCCTGACGCTGAATACAGCCTTCCTAATCCAGCCACCTAAAGCCATCTTCAACTTCGATACAATGGCGGTAAACCCGAACGAGGACACCGAATTGTGAGCAGAATCGTTCGACTCAACCTCGCAGAACTCAACGCACCCAGCAACGACGCACTTCGTAAATATGGTATCATACCACCACGAGAGACATCTCCGCCGTCACCATCTCCCCCGCAGTCTCCGACGCTCCACGGATTACTAGCAGATCTCACTCCAGAAGAACTCCGTGAGCTAGGAGAGGAGGTCACTGATGACGATTTACAGCGCACAGTGGATTCATTTCACCGCCAGCGGATCGCTGAGGAGCGGAAGGAAATCAAGCGTGCACGCTTCGGGAGGGTATACCCGATCGGCAGAGATGACTACACGAGAGAAGTCACTGAGGCAAGCAAGATTAACGACGAAGACGACGAGGACGAGAAGGGCACAGGGGTGATTTGTTTTCTATACAAGGACGGGTAAGCATGTTCTCCTTGGTCTGCATGCTGCGCAGGACAGCGACCCTAACCTCACTCTAGTATTCCAAGAAGTGATCGTACATTCCAACACATCCATGATTTAGCACAACGTTATCCACGAACCAAGTTCGTTTCTATCGTGGGCAACAAGTGTATAGCCGATCTACCGGACAGCCGCATACCGATGCTTATCGTTTATCGGAAAGGGGAGATTAGGAATCAGCTTATTGCCTGGGGCGCGGACCGTGAAAGAAGAATCGAAGGTATGTGAAACCTCTGTCGTATGTCCCCAGTATGTTAATACCGTTGATTCTGCGAAGAGCTCGAAGCGATCCTCATACTGTGTGGTGCCATAGATCCCCCCGTCACAAATGAGGAAAGAACCCGCGCTCAACGCGATAGTTCTGATGAAGACGACGATGACCCGTCTTCTCGCATGCGATCAGCGGTCACGAGAACGAATGTGGGATCTTCAAAGAATGTCGCCGGGCCAGCACGAAAGTCAGGGGATTCAGATTCGGATTTTGAGTTTGACATGTAGATTATGGTTGTAGATAAGCAAAGTTACGATCGTATTTCGGAAATAATTGATCTTTACGAAGTTGAACCTTGAAGCTTGATGCATGAGGTCCAAGATGGAAAATACGCTGATGTTCGATAGAAGCCTCAGTGTAGTTCCTCGAACGACCTCGATGGGCCACTGTGGCAAATATGGGCTGATAGAGGTGTAACGAGGGCTTGCGAAGGATTGCTATGGGGGTCACTGTGGATGACACGGAAACTGCCAATGACACGGGAAGGGGATCACCTGGCGTAGCGAGGGGGCCGATATCAACTTCCAGTGCGGTCTTGAAAGTGGAGGCAAAGCGCCGTCAAGCAACGGAGATCTGGTCCCCCGTGAGCATAGGGTCAGCTTGGAGCTTTGCGACGATGTCCTCCAAGACGGATATCATCTTGGTGTGAGAGCACGGTGGAGGAAAAGAAATATGCCGATCAGGACCATAGAGAGCGACCATTCCGGGAGGCAAGAAGATATCGTATATCTCCTCCATACCACGTAAGATTGCTGGATCCTTCCAGAATGGATCAAAGTATTGCTGGAACTGCTTGAAGGACCAGCATCGGACAGGGCGATCTTCAAGAACATCCGAAAAACTCAGGGGTTTCTTGCTTCGGATTAGAGACCACGGTACAGAGGTGCGTTGAGTGAGAGGTCCCAGTTCCGTACGAAGTTGTTATACGGACCCGAGAGGCTGCACATGATCCAAATGATCACCCAGAAGAAGGATTCCACATGCGCCCCACCTTAGTTCCCTCCTCGTCCCACAAAAGCTCTGAGGCCATGAAAGGAAGTATCCCCTGGAGTAGATTAGACCACTTGACAAGCTATGACAACTGAAGCCTATACCGTGCGCAACCCTTCAAACCCGTAACTTGAGGCACACCTGGTAAACGGAGGGCACGTCCCCAGCCTGCCAGCAGACCCGAATGCGGGTTGGATTCCTTGTCTGGTACTGCTGTTGCGGCTAGCCAATCACGGATGACTATCATCACATTACCCGGGCTGATGTCACAGTGGAGGATTTTCCTCTCCTCGCAAGCAACTGGTGACCTGCAAAAGCATATCAGCTCTGGGGCCTGTACCGTCGCTGATGTGTCGGTTACTACGCTAAACTTCTCGTCCGCCTTGGAAAATTCACCCCACGAAATCCATCCAAATTCAGCGTCGATGATGAAACAAGCCACGCCGGCGTTTAGAGTGGCATCGACGACACGAAGCGTTGATCTTCTGAATGACATATTGACCATAATGTTCTCAGAGAGGATGATATCAAGAATGATATCTCTCTACAATAGTTACCGCGTCAGTAATAGTGAGGTCCCAGGGGTCTAAGTAGATCATCGTTTTGAGGCGCGACGACCCCAGACACTAGCATCCGGATCTGACCCTGAAGCCAAGCGCACATGGAGAAACTGCAAGCATTAGCATCGGTTGTACGGGTAAGCACATACACCAAATCGCAGACAAACCTACGACCCGAAATCCATCATAGATCACCAACCGCATCGTCCGTATTCTCGGTCAGGTGAGCCTCTGACACCCACCACAGAAAAAATCCTCACATCCGAGTAACAGAATCCCGGCAAGTTCACATTACAGGGTGAATTATCACTCTCGTGCATGTCCTCGCATTCGTTAACTAGCTATCACCCCTCTATGATCTCAGGCACGAACACCTACCTCGTCGGCGAACACACCCCCTACACGCTCATCGACACCGGCGAAGGTAGCCCAGGATACATTCCCCTCCTCGAATCCGCTCTCCAAGACCGATTGGGCGATCCGGGTGGCGTAGGATCAGGACAACAGCATGTCTCGGACATCATCATCTCACACTCGCATTCAGACCACGTCGGTGGACTCTCCTCCGTGTTAAACCTCCTCCGTAACTTGTGGGACGCTCGAAACACCCCTCTTCCGTTCCGACCACCGAGGATACACAAGTTCCCACATACGCGGTTACTGAACGAGAGGTTCCAACTCGACATTCAGTCGATCGAACCAGAGCTATACGAGTCCACTCAGAATGGATCATTTCTGCATGACTTGCACGACGGCCAAACGTTCCCCATCACCCGCGCTGATCCTGCTCCGGACCCGAACGCTAGATTTCAGGTCATCCACTCCCCAGGACACACCGAAGATTCCATCTCCCTCCTATTCCCATCCGAGCATGCGCTCTACACCGCTGACACCATCCTCGGACAAGGAACAGCCGTCTTCGATGATCTTGGAACGTATATATCGACGCTCCGCTCGCTCTTATCTTATTGTGACAAGCACACGGTTCTCTACCCTGGTCACGGTCCCGTAGTACAGCATGGCGAACAAGTGATAAATATGTACATTCAACACCGAATGGAGAGAGAAGGGCAGGTCGTACAGGTGTTGCAACGGGATCCAGAGGACGTGCAGGGTTCCTCTTGGTCTACTTGGGGGATAGTCTCCAAGATATACGCTGCGTACCCTCAGAATCTCTGGGAGCCTGCAGCGCGGAGCGTCGATCAGCATCTGAAGAAGCTAGAGTCGGATGGAAGGGTCGCGAGGCTTGGTGGCGAGGGGAAGGACACTAAATGGCGGCTCATGACCAAACTATAGTTCGCTCAAGGACCCGAGAATCTGAAGACTGGGATGATTTATCCCAGCAGATATTATACAACCGTAGGGTGTAAGTTACCGATGATTGATTACAAAAGTTGATTTGTCGCTACTGTTGTGGAACGACTCGCAGTCCTTTGTGCCTGCCGCCACAAGGAGAAGAACTTGACCGTAGTAGCTTCATGTATGAACGACATATTCCAGTACCTAAGTAGATGTTCCAGCAATATTATACAACCCTAGTGTGTAAGTTACCAATGAGCTAGCGTCCCTTTGACTCTACAGCGCGTCAAAGTTAATGTGATGCGATGCCCTTCTTCTTTCCAATTCGTCCTCTCGCTACGTCGGTTGACCGCACCGTTCAGTGAGGCTCGACGACCAAGATGCAAGCAACTCACCTTCTCGCTAAGATGCAATACGAACACGATGATCGCCAATATCGTAGTAGCCACAACGACCGTCAACGTCACCCAAGGAATCCACTGGCCCGGCCGCAAAAATAGCTCGCGTTTCCATGATCCCTCACTGACCCCTGGAGGTGGATGAATGACGACGCGAGAGTTAGGGATGACACCCTCCATGTTGATGAAATGGTCTTCAGTATGTTTCGTAGATCCGACAAAGAGGTTTTCGATGTAGTTGTTCGTCCGACCAAGACCGAAAAATGAATAAGGAGTGAGAAGCGAGTGGTAAGAAGTCTGAGGGAGCTGGCCAACTTTGAGACGGTGAGTGTGTATGCTCATGTCAAAATCTTGGCCTCTCACCTTGAGCAGCAGAGCGTTGGCCAGAGGTGTCAAGAACGGTATACTTGTACGACGCTCCCGAGTAGCTCACTCCGAATGGCTTCCGAGCAATCAGAAAGTAGTACAACGTTAAACGGCACATCACTCACGAGGTAGTTTGAGCCATTCGGCAAGGTACACCAGCCATTGTTGCACGCGCCGTTCAACACTGAACCAGTCAGTCAATCGCGCGTGATATGAAGAATTCTTTAACTCACCGATCGCCTTAAGGAAAAAGGCGTCATAATAAAAGTTGTTCTGGATGAACGATACTGTCCCTTGACCTTGAGCACCCGTTCTCTGAACAACGAGATCGAGAGTCCCCTGTTTGAAATAAGCACATTAGATTTTCTTGCATCTCCAAGGGAGGAGAATGACGGACGTCTTCATCCATGTCAATGTATGCCACACCCCGCGCATCATAAATCGCCTCTAAGCTCTCTGCGCCCTTCTCGAGTAACCTAAAACCGCGTCGCCCCTGTCCATGTGCATCACACCCTGGAAGGCCCTTAGTGCAGGGTTCTGAAATCAAAACTTTGGGTGTGTGCCTGTCTGCCGTCGCAGCGATCACCGACAACTCCGGAAAGCCATCCAAATTTGTGTCTCCGAGTCGGACAGGGAGAGGTAGAGGTGGGGAGAGAGTGGTATCAAGTACGAGAAGAGAGCTCGAAGGCGAGCGAACCAGAGCCGAGAAAGGAATCTGCACGAAAGCCTAAACTGCATTGAGAATCAAGAATGCAAGGCAAGGCTAATACGCGCTCTCACGTCGTTACTCTCGTTAGTGCTGAGGTCAAACTTGAAGTTTGGGTCTGCAACGCAAAGCTCTTCTGGTTGCCGGCAAAGCCGCTTTCCTTGCTTATCAGTACTCTGGGACCCTGCGGACGAACAAACGGGTATTTGCGTGTTATATGCGATGTTGATCAGGCAGTTGGAACCAACGCCAGATGTCGATGATATGGAGGAGCAGGTGGGAAATACCATGTCAATGGTGCCATCTCGATCTGTGACCAACATAAGTCACGAGTCGCATCAGCAAGAATTGGGCATACCAACGTCAGCGAAAGTAATTGTCTGAACCCCATCTGGGAGAGACTGATGTTGCGCGAGAGAAAACCCGGAATCCTTGTTATTTACCCATATTTGAAAAGACTTTTTGCCAGATCCCTCGTCACAAACAAGAAATATATCTAGAGCGTGAGTGAGATGTTAGCATTCCTCTCAAGTTATCGAACCAAACAAACCTGCAAGACAATCCCCATTTAGATCAATGATTGCATTACTGTGTGGAGAAGCTAGCGTGCACTGTGCATCTTCAAACGGTGGGTCGATTCTGGAAGCAAGTCAACAAGATTGTTTATGAGGTACTTCCGTGCTCACAGGTTGAACAGTGTTGGCTGGCTTTGGGTCGCGTTCCAGGAGTTCCTCCATGCTTTCAGCTGCAAAGTGCCCTTACTTGTAGGCGCCATCCCAAGCAAATCAATCTTCATATCCCCATTCAGATCGACAGGAATAGGTTGAGATAGTGTCGATGAGGGGATTGATATCGGTGTCGGCTCTGCACGACCCGTCAGACACCAATGCCTGTTAGCTGCTGCATGTTCGAATACGCACGGAAAGTCCCGTCGTGGTTACCCTGGTAAAGTGCCATATTGAGTGTCGTCGCAGAATTCGCACTCATCACCAGAATGTCGAGTTTCCCATCCAGCGTAAAATCTCCAGGAATGACGTTATAGACAGATGTCGACAGATGTAATTGTGAGCTTCTCTCGAAAACGAATTTGTCTAAGTAGCATCGTGAGACATGGAAGGGATAAGATGGTCCAGCAATATCAGTGCTCACTGTGATTCCAGAGATAGATAGACAGAACTTGTTGATTCGGGTCAAGTGTCAACACGTCAAGGCTTTCGGTCCAATTTCATCCATACGACTTCAACGACGAAAGACGATATCACGCACAATTGGTCCCCGTTGAAATCCCCAAACGCAACTACTCGGTCACCGTCGTTCAATCCCATAGAACCCGCCTGTATGAGAGAGTTCTTGCCGAATCGCTTGGGAGGGAAAGGCCATATTGACCAAACGGGTGTAATGAGGAGGAATAAGGCGAGAAGAGCGCGATAGGAGGGTACAGTCGTGTTCGGACGTGGCCAATGGATGGGGAAACCCCCTGGCATAATGGTTACAAGTCAGAGGATCAGCAGAGTATTCAACAAGAGATGAAGTCGATGAAAAGATTATCTTGGCCCAGCCAGACTATACAGAGATTAGAACGAGACGATGTGAAGCCAGCAGTCGACGGTGTCGAACGCTCAAGCGCTTCATGACCCAACTCTGACGCATAACAGGCGAATCAAACACGCACAAACTACCCCTGTCAGCCGAGCAACTAACCAGTCTATTGCTCGAGATATGATACGAAGATAACCACAATACATCCAGGATTACTTGAGAGGATCGAAATCACCCCAATCATCCTTCGTCACTGGTCTGTTCGTAGTGGCGACAGTGCGAGTGGGCTGCATCGGCGCCATCATGGATCCCATGGAAAGCGGTGAGGTATGTACTGGAGGTGATGTCATAGGATGTGAAGGCATAATCGGCATAGAAGGGGTATAGCTCGATGCGGTATAACTGGGCGAGGACGACAGGGTGGAGGTGGGAGAAACTGTTACGTTGGAAAGAGATATGTTGTAATTGGGCCTTGGTGGAGGCGGGAAAGATGTGGGGTGCGTTGGTTGTGAAGGTGGGCTCGAAATACGGTGAGGCTGACTCGTCTGTGCTTGTGTCGAGAAGGCCGACCTATCGAATGACGTCGACTCTATTGGTTTAGCACCAAGCCGTGGGGGTCGTGATAACGTTCCATTAGTAGCAAGTCGTGGAGATGGAGGTAGAGACTGGGTTTGAGGCAGCTGAGCGGGTGCAGCTATTGGTGGGGCAATAGTTTGCGCGGCGGGTAGCGCTACCAAGGATTTCGTTGAAGTCTGCAGTACCTGTTAATATCAGTTGCGCCATAGACTAGTCTGGAGAGCTAACCTCGGAAGAGCTGTTGAAAATGCTACCCCAAACGTCATCTTCCCAGTTCTTCGAACTGTCAATGACCGTATCGGGTTTGATGCTGGTGTTGGCGCGCCAAACCAGGGTCTCGAAGTCAACACCCGTCTTGAACGCTGGCGCTGCAACGCCGTCAGCGATCGCAGAACGGTCTTCTATACGCTGCGAATCTCGAAGGAATTGATTATGTTCCTTCTCGACTCGTTCCCCAAGGCCGCGGATGACTGTCATGAAACGCTGAAATTGTTCGATATTCAACACTACATGCTCATACCAAGGTGAGCTGGAAAACTCAGACCAAGGGTAGTCAGCTTACAAGGACCCATCGACATCGCCCAGAGCTGCGGAAGGACAAGGGTGGCCACCGCTTCTCTATCTATTTTGAAGCCCATCGCTTCTTGGACGGAAAGGGTGGCCATCTACAGGAAGGGATGCATCAGTCGGCAGTGAAGACACAGTGGCACGAAACGTACCATCACAGCTGGCTCTTTAGTTCGGATCTTTGACAGCAAAGGGCATAGCTTTTGCGTCAAATTTGTCTACCAACATTTTTAGTCGGTGCACGGTGGATGCAATAGCGCGGGTGCAACCTACCTGATCAAGAGTTTTCACCATACTCAGGAACGTCACCAAGGTGGCAACTTTGACTGAAAGTATCCTTGTCTTGGTAAACACCAACTGGACAGATATGAGCACATTGCACATCCGATGACACTTGGGATTCAAACTTACTGCTACCTGGGGGAACAATACACCGGATACTTCCGCATAATCGATGGTTTCACATAAGTTAGGGACCGCTCCTAAGGCCCGCTCTTGGACCTTCAGAAACCTGGTCATGGGTCGTGCCCGGAAGATATCGATGTACTCACCACGGCGTGTTCGGACTCTAGAGCGTTGTACACAAGTGGCATCACCTCTTCAGAGTGTTAGCCCCAGGGAAGCGCATCCAAACCCAGACTCACGTTCCCGGAATACTCCCTTTTCAGTCTTACTCTGGAGCATTTCAAGATTATCCAGCAATGTTAGCATATTTTGTGGTGGTTCTTTGACAACAAACAGGGGTCTGAGACTGGGGAGAACAAGTTGTGCAAATTGAGGGGCCGACAGAATGTTGGAGATCGCGAAAACGTTAGGTAGGATGTACGGAAGAAGATGCGTGTCTTTCATCTAGAATTTATATCAGCGAGTATGAGTAGCGCTATGACAGAATATCAAACCTCTTCGAGCAGCGACGGCAGTATCTTTCGTATTCTCAACCCCTCTGAGAATCTACTCAAAACGCCAGTGAGACCTCTCATGAACGTTATCTTCTCTTCTCGTGTCTTTGCCGTAAAGTTTGATCGATCCAAGAAGTTTAACGTGGAGATTGGTAGCGAGGAGAAGAAGGGATGGGATGGAAGAGTGGTCGGAGCAGGTCTACTTTGGGACCCTCGCGTAATGAGTGACCGTAAGAGATCTGGTGATGCCTGACATCAGGCTCGGGTAAGACGAATAAGCTGTAAGAGAAGATATACCCTGGAGATCCGTGTCTAGTTGACTTATATCTGGAACTGGCCGACCAGCATTGTCGCGAAGGCTGCTGAGACTTCCACGGTTTTGAAAAGGCGGTCTAGTTGTACAATGCACAGCATATATCACAGCGCCCAGCGAATACATGTCGGACGCAGTGACGAGGACTTCGTCCAAAGCATATTCCGGAGCTATTGCGAGACTTCAGCTTGACACTGCCAAGTAGAAATGGATGTCAGGATACCAATGTAATCGAATGAACGCTGGATGTAGGACGGAGCTCGGCCACTAAACCCTGGAAACTCCCACCGTGTGGGTGACCCATCAGCGGTTGTCAGAGGAATAGTCAGGCCTAATCCGGATATTTTCCAGTCACCCTGAGGTAATCCACCGCATCAGTTAAAGAGCTATGTCTTTGAATAGGAAATGGAGCGCACGGCTTCGTTGATAATGATGCATTCAGGTTTCACATTTGAATGTATCAACTTTGCGGATGAATGTAGGAATGATAATCCCTTGCATAACTGGAGAATGCCCTTCTGGATCTGGATGAAAATGAGATGCTGGTGACACAGGCAGGATACTACCACGAACCTCGATTTCATCGAGCTCGACAATAGAAAGGTAATGAGATCCTCGTGATATCGACATATCCAAGGATGTCAGTATTGGTTCCGTTGCAAAGATAAGCTCGTTACGAGTTTCCTCGAGAGGTTCGGCCATCTCTTCCGGTTACCCTGTCAGTGGGACGGAGGTCACATAGCAGAGATAGCGTACCAAGGATGGACGGATGACGCAGTTTACTTAGAGCAGAAGCCTGGGGAATACGGTCAGGTACACCCACCTACACCAACGGGGAGTTGCATGAAGTACCTCGGCCTTTAAAACCTCTAAGATGCGTTCTCTGGAAAGAAGGCCGAAACCCTCCAGCTCGACCCGTTTATCGAATGTCCAAACCGACACACGTTTGTTCGTGACCTTGTGGGTCGCCCCTTGGACCCCCCATAAACCCACTCTGGCTGGGACAGAGCTCATGGTATCATGTACACTACTAGGAGCTGAAGATCCCGAGGGCGTCGGTGTTGACGAGCGGCTGCCATTCTGTAGGCCGATGTGGTAGGACTGGGATATTGCTGTCCGAGAGAAAAAGGACGTTGCTGCAGCAAGCATCGTGCCCGCGATGATAATTACCTCTCGATACCGAACTTCGAAACAACCCTCAGCGTACTCGCCGATTAGTCAGCGCCAGCCAGGCTTTGACAGCTTGTCATTTCCCCGCTTGAAATCGGGCGTCTTCAAGTTAGTCCATGAGACAAGTTACAACCTTGGACGTCTACAATCTTTTCTTCGTCTAACCCACTCTCAAACTTAGCTCACGATGAGGCCAACCCTACGCGTACTTGATTCTCGAATCGTGCGTGCAAGGAGCACCGCGTTCATTGGGCTCGGTCGCATGGGATCAGAGATGGCCTACAACCTTTTCTCTAAGAAGCTTGCACGGTCTGCCGATGCACAGTTCGTTGTGTGCGATGCACTGCCGGAGAGTGCAGTAACGTTCTGTCAGGAGTTCGTTAAACAGTTCCCCAGCGCGAATATCAACATCGTGCAAACACCCGAGGAGTATGTCCATTCTCACTAAGGCAGCTCCCTGCGATCAGCTCACGCATGGCATCTTCCATTCGCTAGAGCAGTACACTCTTCCGGGACAGTGGTAACTATGTTGCCCTCTTCGCCTCAGGTCAAGGCTGTGTACTGCGAGGCAAACGGAATTATACCCGCCTTGCAAACCTTGAAGGTTGCCGGATCACAAAGTTCTTTGTTCATCGACTCCACGACACTGGATGTAGATGTCGCACGTCAGGTTACCGGCAATGTCATCCGGACAGGGGCAGAAATGATTGATGCACCCGTATCAGGAGGTCCGTTCACCATTCTCCGGATGTACAGCGCTACTCACTTGACAGAAGTTAGGCGTTACCGGTGCCAAGGCCGGCACCCTTTCCTTCCTCGTTGGTGGGACGGAAGCATCATTTCACCGGGCCCAGCCCATTTTAGAGCTGATGGGGGGTCGGATCATTCATTGCGGTCCCTCTGGAGCAGGATTGGGCGCGAAGATCTGCAATAATCTTGTGCTAGGAGTGCAACAGATCGTGGTTGGAGAAGCCATGCTTCTCGGACAGAAATTGGGTCTAGACCCTGCTGTGCTTGCTGGGGTGATCAACAGCTCCACTGGTGGTTGTTGGGCTTCTTCTGTTAACAATCCGGTGCCGACTTCGCTTCCCGACAAATCGCCACCCTGTGAAAGAGAATACGAAGGAGGGTTCGCAACAGCTTTAATGCTAAAGGTGATTAATTCGATTGTGCCTGTCAATGTGGTGATTTATCTAATGGCACTAGGATATGGATCTCGCTACGAACATCGCGAGCGCTAGCAGCAGTCCCCTCCCACTGGGTGAAGCGGCGAAGGCATTGTACGCTGAAGTGATTGAGCGTCGGCCGGACCTGGCGAACAAAGATTTCTCATCTGTTTTCGTACACTTGAAGGACCTCTGAGTGGATTCGTAACAATGGAGTGGATGGGTCACTTGGCACCGTTTGTGGGCGCGAGTGTAAATCGAGGGATCTGAGGAACGGGGGTACACCGCCGGCATACGTCATTTCTCTCCGGATTTGTGTTGATTGCGATTGTCGATTATATTTTCCGTTCCTGTGCGGGTACGGACAATCCAATTCACTCAGTCACAAACAAGTCACAAACAGTTTTTTGATGGCGGCCTTCCCTGACGGTCAATAATAGTATGGCGGGGATTGGTCCGCGATACGGTAATATTGATGCTGAAGCGCTGACACCTCTAGTCCCTCGATCAGAAGAGAATTGACTTGGGGATTCCATCCGTTTGCTTCCACTCGAGTACAAGGTACTAATCAGCTTCCGTTGATCTGTTTGTTCCACTCATTACGTAACCACTCGAGAATCTCGATCTGGTTGCCTCCGCGACGTGCAAGTATAAAGCCTGACAGTCAGGAATTGATCATGCACGAAATACCCTCCCTCCACTCCACCATGTCTTCCAGTTCAGACAAGCCCAGTGTTATCATATTCGGTACGGTTTTATTTCCTCGTTCCATTCTCAACCATCCCAATGAACGCCTGATCCGTTCCAGGCGGCCTAAATACTTTCTCCCGTGCGCTTGCTGCCCTTCTAGTTCCCCTAGAGGGAGAGCGTCTCGTTTCGGTATGTTTCGATATTCCGAGTAAAACTCTCATCCATTCATTCCCATCCTTCCTATGTATGCAGCACCTGCGCATCGTCGATAAGTTTTCTGTCTCTCCGCCAACGACGTGAGCGCATTCTTTCCTTTCAAAAACCAATGCTTGACTGATCACCCCACAGCTACCTGGGGGCAGGATTCCCAAAAGTTCTTGCTCAGCCAAATGTTGAATACCGTCAGGCAAACCTCACTGTTCCCAGTAAGCGATCGAGCTGTCATTCCCATAAATATCAGTCTAAATCATATAAGCCGCTGTTGCTTCCGCGTTCGATCCACCCGCGGGACAGGCACCTTATTCATACGTGTTTGATCTCACTGGCGAAGTCAACCACGATCGCGGAGAAGTCGTATGTCCCACTTGTTTCTTTATCAATGTCGTCCTCATGCCCCTTCGTACACAGATCGCGATCAAGTTAACATTCACGGTTGCACGCAACATTGCTTTAGAGGCTGCAAAACGGAACGTGAAGGCATATTTGCGCCTACAACAACCCGTGTATGAGTCGTCTGATAAGGGTTCCCATGACGAGAAAGAGGATGTAAAACCTGTAAAACCACTTGACGTTTGGTGGCATGAGACACTGCGCATGCTGGCGTCCATCGAAGGGTAAGTCCTTTTGAAGTACTTAGTCTTGGAAGTGCGCTCACTCCCCGCAAGGCTTAACCTTGTCATTCTCCGCTGCGGCTTCGTGTATGGTCCATACGTGGAGTGGGGCCTTTGTGAGAGACATCACAATTCTTGGGTTCTAGGATACTGACCCAGCGTTAAGATCCCTTAGTCATTACCGTCGCATCGGTATATGGGTATATGCAGAAACCGATGAAAACGATGTAAGCATTTTCCTGTTTTATTTATTACAACTCCTGACTTGCATATCTAGATGGGGTCCAGGAAAGGAACCTGTCCACACCGTACACGTTGAGGACGTCGCGGGCGCATTGTGGGCATGTGCAAACTGGATGAATCAACATGGCCGTCAACAAGCCAACTCCCTCGCTGGAGAGAAGATACCCTTCCATAATGAAAAGAGCAAGGTCAAGGAGGTGGATGGGGCGTGCCCACCAGATGATCAGCCCATCGCTCCGCTATTTAACCTAGTGGATGACTCAGAGACGACACTGGCAAAGGGGGGTTCGATGATCACCGAATATTTCGGAACCACCTTTGAGTTCTACTCGAACTTTGAGACAACAATGGCCAAGGTACCGCACTTTCTTCGCCTCGTCGTGCGATGGTGCTTCCTGACGCTGACATTTGATGCCCATCAGCTCAAGCTTGACGATCTGGTCGAGGAAATTAATGAACATCATGTGGGAACTTGGACGGAGATGCTTCAGAACTCGAATCCACCCATAACACACACGCCATTGAGCGCATACATGGACAAATTTGCATTATCTAAACACAAGTTGGCTTACAGCAATACCAAGATCAAAACCGTCATCGGATATCAACTCAAACGCCCATCGTTTGACCACGAAACCTTGCGAGAGGTCGTCGAAAAATGGCAGGAAGAGGGGTCATGGCCCCGACTCAACCAGTGACATGGTCACTTGGACATCAAAGCTACGCTATTAATCTAGGAAGATATTTGTTTTCAGGGCTTTGTACTTGCAGGGTTTCCTTTTATTTCTGTCTCTTTGTTTTGCACGCCATGTTCTGACCCCGTCCTCATGTTGTTTAAGTTGCTATTATTGCTGTATTTGCTGACTTATAGTGTTGTTTTAATTAGTTAATTATCTACGTCTTCCACCGAGCCATTTGTTGGCAACTTGACATATGTGTGCTTGCTTAGAGACATCTGGATCGCTATCAACAACTCGTAAATGAATTTTCTTTACCGAGGCTCTAGCGTGTCATAAAAGCCGGCGGCGACTGCCGATGACGATATTGCCAAGTTATTCGCTTGCCCGTCCGCAGCGTTGTTCTGACCGAGATATCTTGAGCGTAGTTCAGGGTATCAATGAATTGGACGGGCAGTGTGCACTTTAGCTCCGAGTAGGTCGCAAATGATGTACGCGTCGATGTTGGAATTACTTACGCGATGGTCCCGTCGACCGCCGAACCGACCACCCACAATCCTCACGGGGAACTGCAGGTTGTTGAACTTGAAGAACAGCAAGGGTTGCTTTCGCTCGAAGTCTCCGATTCTGACACTCTTAGACTGCCAACCATGGGTTCCGATGCTGAAGGCCGCGAACGGGACGCGTCAGCGAGTATTGTCGTTTGGGTACGTCTGAGTACTTGGGGTCGTTCTTCGTTCGCATTTAATCTGTTCTTTCGCCAGGCTTCAGTCTCTGTAAGATATCGCGCCTCGTGTTGTGGGACGACGTCGTGGCATAACTGATAATCTTTTCTTTTCGTACTGCCAGGTCTTCGTGGTGGTGACATGGGCTATCGTCTTCAGCAGCGACCCGACTTCGCTCGGTTGGTTCAAGTATCACCCTCTCATGCAAAGTCTGGCCATCGCTTGCGTCACCTACGGTACGTGCGCACCCTCTTCACCCTCGTCCTATGAGCGCTAACTGCAAAACCACACCGTCATGTAAAGGTATTATGACCCTCCAGCCCTCCTCTCAACCCAAAACCAAGGCTGCTGGTCTTGAACGGCACAAAATTGCCGCAGCTGTTCTCGGTGTCCCCCTCATTCTTGCCGGAACGTTGATCATGATCTACGTGAAAGGGAGTCATGGCAAAGAGCATTTCACGACTTGGCACGGTGTACGTATGTTGAATTCGTCCTCGCCTTCTTGGGTTGCTCATGCAGTATCCGAATCATAGACATTCGGAATTATCACTACTCTCTGGCTGATCGTTCAACTCCTTGTCGGGGGCTCAACGGTCTGGTTCGACGGCGCTTTGTGGGGTGGAGGAATGAAAGCCAAAGCGATGTGGAAATATCACAGGTAGACTTGCCATCTCGCGTCATCTCCTCCGAGCTGACATACAGTCTGGTTCCTAGGCTGTCAGGATATATCCTTTTCCCGACCGTCTTGTTCACCGCATACCTCGGAGGCGCCTGGTCTGACTGGGTCACCACTCACAGCGCGTCATTGGTGAGGTTGTTGGCATATACTGTTGCACCATGTTTCATCCTTGCTGGAGTTTACTCTCGCATTCGGTATGTGATTTCGTCCCATTAATTAGATCTCCCGATGTTGTTGCTCATCATACACCCGACAGCACGTCCAAGATGAAGTTCTTCTGAAAATGCTCGTGTATTCTCTTGTCCCTACAAGTCCCCAGTATAGTGTTCCCAGAAATGTCAGATTATCTTGTAGTCTAGGAGAAAATGCAAATGTTTTTGATCTCGTTCAGCGCTGGGCAGACTGTTCCGGGTCGACGGTAGGCACCGGTTGAGGTACAGGGACAACCTCCAACAAGAATCCTGGCAAGAACCGCTCCAGTCTCGCTTGCGTTGCAGTCCACAGAGTGCGCTGCTGCTCGTCCCGGTTGTCCTCCAAAGCGGGCGGCGGGACCAGGATACTCGCAGCATTCATCACCAAGACCACATTCTTGAGTGATTCGGAAACGGCTTCATACTATACGCCCAGGTCAGTATTGTCGTAGGATTCGCAGAACAGCCATGGGACATACAAATTGACCATTCTTCTCCGCGCTGATCAGACGATCAAGCATATCTAGGATCTCGATCCACAAAATCCTGATATCAGTCTTTCGGTGACTATCCCGCACCTCGAAGTGCATGAAGACCTTGCATAGCAATGCAGATGCCCGCAATCGAGTCTCTGACATGCCTTGGGGATCAACGAGGTATACCTGAGGTTTGAGAAGCTCGTCTAGGATAGGGAAGATCACGCTGTTAAAAATCTCTTCCACTTGGCTATGGTCCGTTTCGTCATAGACAAGCTGAGGGCCGAGCAAGAGGCGTTGTAGTTGGTTGATGGCAGTGTTTCGAACGAGTCGCGACGGGTTTGTCGATTGTCTGCCTAAAGACGAGATTACCGGGAGACAGTACTGCCGCCAAACTAGCGAGAATGTCAGCCACGGCTTCCACAATCTGAAAGGGGTCGCTCACCTTGTCTGGGTTGCAACTTCGTAGAATCCGCGAAAGGTGCAATGAACCTCTTCAAGTCGAATGTGAGGTCAACTGCCTTGCGTCCGCGATCGATCGGGGGAGAGCTGGCACGTGGGATGAGCGGCTGAGGAAAACACATGAGATGGTACTCACTCCGCAAGAGGCTGTTGCTGTGCTCGGCGAGTTCTTGGTTGCTGAAGCGGTATCGATGCAGCTGCGGCGGTCGCAAAGTCGTCCAGGATGGACAAGACAGCAGAGAAGTTGTCTGAGGTTATCCGTTGGCTCTGCCCTTCCGAAGCGAAACTCGTGACGATGTCGAAAGTGGACCGAGCTGCCTCAGGATTCGAGATCGTTGAACGGAGCGTCGCAAACATCACGGTCCATTCTGTTTGGGTGCTGGAGTCCACCGTCAATAACCGACATCTACTCCAGCAAACAACGAATGCTCACCTAGCGATGGCAGTATGTTGAAGAATCAAGTTTACACCTGCAACCACATGCTCGGAAACAGAATTCGCAACGGAAGGTGGTAAGTTGGCAATCAGGTCGAGCGATATGTAAAGTTGATCGCGCAAAGCACCCTTGGTTCCGGACGTTATTTGCAATCGAGTCAAGTTCGAGTAGACGCATCATCACTCACCTTTTGAGCCAAAATTAAAGCAAGACGCAGAAGCGAAACGACCGCTCGCTCAATGAGCAGCACACTATAGTGAGTCGAAGACGATAGCAGCGCTGATAGGTGTTCGAAGATAACCGGCCTAAAGACGCGCAAGATTCAGTTACAGAGCATGTTCAGGAGAACACAGACCCACCATAGTTCCTCGATCCACTGGGTGGTATGGCACACAATGCTCACCATCGTTTCCAGCAGGAAGACAGCAGCGGGATCGTAGGGCAATACATAGGTTCCATCGGTTGCTCCGTTGTACGGGCTGGAAACGTCGTCTGACTCCTGTTTCAATCTCGCAATAGTTCTCTCGTGTGCAAGAGCCTCGAGCGCTCTGATGGCAGCAACCAGGGCCTCAGAGTCCAGTTGCCTGGGGAATAGTCAGATGAGTAGCACTATATGATCGGCATGCACTTACATGATCTGCGCGTAAAGCTCGTCTAGGCGGCAGGATGCGATACAATCAATCGTGCACAGCGTATTCTCTATCTCTTGGTCCGTGGCTTCAGGTACGAGATTATCAGAACTTGCACTGTAGGGGGTCATGAGATATGATGACAAGGCTGAAAGAAGGCCACCGCCGTCGCTCCTTGGAGCTGGTCTTGAAGGCTGAGCACTTCGTAGTGGTATCATCGTCACACCACCAAGGAAGTCCTCCATCTGTAGCATCCTTATGGGGAGCAAGGAATGCATGAAGAGATTCTCGAACATCTCGAAAATCTATAGCGGATTTCAGTTCTGGAGTGACGACGACGAAAACACATGTCTCACTTGCGTCCAGCCTTCACGAAGTGCATTGCCATTTCCGTTGACGATGTTAAATAACACCACCGCAGCCAGCTGACCCTTGAAATTTGTACCGAACTTGACAGAAAGCGAGGAAACAGTGATAGACTGTCCTTCCACCTCGACCAGTGGATAGTTGGGGACGTGAGCAGCGAGGTTCTCTGACAAGAGGCCGGTGGCTTGTGAGAGCGAAACGACAACGAAATCAAAGACATCTGGCAGATTGAAGTGCCCTGCAAGTGTGGCACATTGACGGAACCCAGATATTGCGCGCTCAATCACATATTCATCATCAAATGTGATAAAGGCATGGGCAATGGCAGATATGACCGGCTTCCATATGGTCCTGAACATGTCAAGATCGAAGAGTGCGGAGTTGCACGTCATGAAGCGTCCTACGATGTAACCTTAGTCACGAACATATCAAACAGGCTGGACACGGACCTGCTTGGCGCGAACGAGTAAGCAGCTCTTTCCATGCATATTCAAACCCGAGTTGACCAGTATGCTCTTCCGGCATAATAATTTCCCGTTTGCGTATGGAGTCATAAATGCTTTGCTGGACAAAGTCAATCAGAGTAAATGAGGGGCAAGGTGACCCATACTAAGAACTCGGGTGAGAAGTTTTCACCACCATTCTGTCCTCTTAAATTCCGTTGGTAATCTTCTATTGTCATTCGTTTCTACATGATCATGAGTTACCTGAGCATAAATACAGGATCAACCAAGCTCACCCGAATCTGCGAGTTGTGGAGGTCCGTGTTGAGCATGATAATAGAAAACGCAAGCACGTAAACAGCGTCCTGTGCCTTGATTTCCGCTGGAATCGATCAGCAGATATAGCGATTGAGTCGTGTCAAAGACGTCCTACGTACCGGGCTTTGTAGCAAAGTAAACCGCAGCGAATGTCTCTGCTATACGGTCGATTTGCTGAGCCTCTCCAGGAAGTCTGAGCGTTTCAAGCATGTCTCGCATGGCATCTACCACCGGTTTCTGTGGACGTATGCACCAGTCAGCCACGCTTGTTGAAAGAGAGGTCACTCACGTCTTCGAAGTCGAACAACTTCATGAACTCCTTTAGCAAATCCAGATTGTGGGCTTTGGACAAGTAGTCCCCGAGTAACCGTTTGTCTAGACGAGTGCAGCTCTTAAGGAACCTTGCCAAACTCTGTGTCCGTGTCACCTCTGGAGAGAGGTCGGAGTATATGAGTTTGTTCTCTTCGAGGAACGCAAGCCCGAGTTTTGGTTTGGAGTTGAAGCGAACTGCTCCCGTTAACACGAGCTTCTTCCTGGATTTGCTTTGCATCAGTTCTTCTGGAGACAAGAATTCCTGTAGACGAATTAAATGCGTGTAAAATCGTGTCAAGGTAAGAAAAACGTACCGGGTTCCAAGCTTCGCTTTGCTGCATCCCAAACGTAAGGGTTGATAAATACGTGCGTGATAAGACAATGTTGCACCCACCCCTTGCGCGCGTGCAGCCATATCATTCACGAATGCCAGCAACATATCCAGACAAAGATATTGCGAATGCAGTTGTGAATGCAGTTGCTGTGCGTCCAATGTAGACGAGTATTGCCATGTGTAGACCCCCTACGAGAACCCATGAAGCCGCAGACGAGCTGAGACAACACAAACTAACCTTGGTCAAGAAATCGATCAGCCGTTCGAAGAGATTCTCGCAATTGATGTCACAATCGTAGTTCATGTAAAGATCGACCATGAAACTGGGATGTCGCGATAGCTGACTCAGTGTCTCCAAAATCAAGTCACGGGTGTCTCCGCGAGCTGGTTGTACAGGAGGGCGGGAAGGCACAGGGCTACCTTTCTCTAGCTCAAGCTCTGTATCGAGAGGTCCGGGGGTCGGAGTCGAGGATGCGGGTGTACCCGGACGCGGTGAGTTTGTCTGAACCTTTTTCGTCGTGTTGGCTCTTAGTAGAGGAGGGGCTGCCAAACGGTCGATGCTGAATGCCAGATAAAGCTCCTGCTGCAGTTTTAGGTGTGGTCGCATTGTCTCGAATAACGAAGAGATCGTTCGCAGAGCTGATTGCAGCACAGCCGGGTTGTCGGAACGTGCAAGCTGGAAGAGGTATTTACACCCGTGGTCCAGAATCAGAACCGCAAGTGATGGGTATTCGCCAATCTTGGTACCGCAGGTTTCGATAGTACCATTCAAGATACTGAGAGCAGTCAACCGCGTCGAATCTGTGTGGACTTGGTCATTCGGATCCAGAATATTGACAAGCACTCGAAGTAACTCTAAGAGGGCGGGAAGCCCATCTGCCAAATAAAACCCGTAAGTGTGGACTTGAATGCATGAGGTAGAACCCACAAGGTCTAGGGGCAACGACCAAAGGAACAGTCCCTTCGGCCGCAGGTTTGTCCTGCGAATCGGCCGATGTGGGAGGGACCTCGGGAGCTGGGGTGATAGTCATTTGCTTCTGTATGTCTGGTGAAGTTCCGGGATCCATTGGTTCGCCCTGTATTTGGGAAGTCGTGGTAGTCGAAACAGACATGCTAAGTTCGCCATGCTGAGGCTCCTCTTCATTGATTCGAAGCTTAGCCTCCTCCTCCTTTGGGTCAAATTCGTGGAGTCGTCCAAATATCGTTCGGACTATCGAGAGCATCGTTGACTCAGCTGACCGCCGCAAGACCTCTTCGAGCTGTTCATGAGAGGAACGCGAAACAACGGGTAACAATGACACAAACCACTTAGCCTCATTTGACAACACGTCGTCAAAACAGTTTCCAACATTTCGCAGATCTCCACGTCGCCCAGGAATGTCCCTACGCTGCTGCCGACCATGCAATTGTGGATGACGGTCATGATTTTGAGCAGAACGACTTCATCACCCGATGAGTCACTGGCCTCGAATTTGCAGTGCGATACTGTGCTGCTCAGTTCGACCAGAGCGATTTCCAGGTCGACCGAGTTAGCTGATATTAAACCACATACGAAGAAACTGTGAAGGGCAGAGAGAGCCGCGGATGTAATGGGGCCCGTCGAGATTGGAGATCGGATGAGCGCAAAGAAGGGACCGAGAAGCACAGGCAAGGGTATACTTTGAATATCTAGAGCATCGTAAGCCATGGGCCACACGTATGACAGGGACTCACGTTCTGAGAGCCGTACGGTCCGCCTGAGATCTTGGAAGCCAGCCATTAGATCTGATTCCTGGGAGTGCTTCCCGGAACGTTGGTTGGTTTCTCCTAGAGCTGTTCTCCGAAGGCCGAGGTCCCTTGCGAGCGCGGAATCGCGAGCGTTGAGCGTATGAGCTGCTGAAGCCCACCGCGAGTTCTTGCGCATGACCGAGGTCACGGCGAGTATTTCTGAAAGTAGGACATGTTTTTGGGCTATTCGCGGGGTCGATGCAAGATATGAAGAATGCATAACTGGCGCTGACGGTCGGTGAGACCCTCGAACGTAGAAACTCAATGTTGTGGCTACTTCAAGTTCAGGCGTGGCATCTACGTGTTGTGTGTGATATCGCGTTGTTTATTTCCAAAGCTTTTGGCAAACAACCGGTTGTCATCTTACAGATGCGGTACTCATGGAACAGATATTTTGGTACACGAGTCTCATATTCACTGTCCCGATGATTGGCCTGCATCGGCCCTCGATGCCATCGCAGCCTGACCAGCAGCTGTTGCCGCCAACCGAGAACGCTTCCTCTCCGCCTCTGAACTTTCGTTAGCGCATCATAAATAGCACGATAAAAGTCAACTGACCGGCGTCCTTCTCCCGCTCGATCTCGCTCACTATCGCCTCAATTTCCGAGAGCCCCAAATTCTACGAGTCCCATTCAGCACCCCAAGAAGGGGATAAGAGTGAATGAGAAAACAGCTCACAGTAATCTTGCCATAACTCTCCATAACACTGATCTCAATGTTCTTTGCTCCCGTCTGTACAACCTCGAGAAGACTCTTGACCGTCAGCTTGATGCTCTCTTCACGTGACATATCCTCTTTGTAGTTCTTCTCCAAAAATTCGCGTACTGTTTTGGATGAGCGGCCGATGACATTCGCCTGAAGGAAGTGTTAAGAGTGGTCTATACAGAGGGGACCATATCGCCCACATACCTTCCATGCACTGTAGATACCGCTAGGTTCCGTTTGATAGAGCCTTGGTCGGGTGTCGTTGGGGTCGAAACCAACGATGAGTGTTGAGATACCGAACGGGCGGACACCGCCCGATTGCGTGTATTTCTAACAGGCCAAGTTAGGAACTGAATCAAGGGTACAACGACATCTCTACAGCGATACAGACCTGTTGGATACCCGCGATGTGTCTTGTAATGTATTCCACAGTAACCGGGTCTTCTACTGTCAAGCGATGACTTTGGCATTCTATCCGTGCTTTGTCGATCAGGACACGACCGTCAGCAGTCAGACCTTTCAGGAGGTGAGCTTGGGACGATCACTGTAAATGTGTAATATACCGGCAAATGCCAAGCAGATATGATCGTCGAGCATCACAACCTTGCGGACAGTGCGGGGATCTTGTAACTGCAGTACGGATTTCTTCTCTACACCGAGTACGACGACATCCTTGCCTCGCGCTCCAACCTAGATACGAGGGTGAGATACGGTCAACGGGATAGAAGCGAGATATCATTACTGCACACGTCCCCCTTCGGACAGCTTCGAGCGCATACTCGACCTACAAATGCACGGTGAAATTGAGGATCGGTGTGACGCGACCAGAATATACCTGGAACAAGTGGCCGTCGGGCGAGAAGACGGTGAGTGCTGAGCACGATATCAGCGCCGTGCCATGTAGACAGAGCTAATACATACCGCGATCGTAGGACCTGGACATGGTGGTACTCGTACAAATTACTCTTGAATACGAACGCGCGTACAAGGCTGATGTACAGTCGCTTACATAACACCCTCTGTATTGCACTACCAGTATCATAGACTCGGAGACTGTGGCATGTCAGACGACGACGTACAGATCATAGAGTTGGAGTCGAAACCACCAAAGTAACCCATGTCTCTGCTCTGTCTACCACTCTTTCTGACAAGTAGAAGCCGTTCTGCAAACGATGAATTCTGCCAGCTCTGCTCCCTCAAATTCGATGGTATGTCCGTGGCCGAATGCAGGGCTCATTACGACGTACAACACCCCGATGGTACATCACCCACTGTATCTTCAAGTGCCATCTCTGTGTAGTCTGAACGTATCCACCAGATGCCAGGACCACACGCAGACGGGCGAATCCCACCTCATCGACTAATCCGAAGGAGTCAGTCGGAGCGAAAATCAAGACCGCGCTGAAGGTGAGGAAAAGGGAGGACGAGGACATATTCTGGTGTCCCGCACAGGCAAGTGACCCACCAAAGAATTATACACCGGGTAGGGCTTCTTGTGGTCATTATTTGGATACCCCTGAGTTCCACCTGGGTAGGTGTGCTCCCAATTTTAAAGGAGGCGTTGAAGAATTCCCGCAAAAGTGGTCTCACTCAACGGGCTGTCTTATGTCACGAACGGACACCTCACATCCTTCGCGAATTGTCCGACGTCGAATGGGGTTGCGGGCAAGTGGGCTTTTTGACTTCGGAGATCGTCAACTGGACTCACCGGGCATCATAATGCAGATATCGCAACTTCTTAATGGCATGTGCCGCTCTCATGGATCAGCAAACCCAAACTAGTTACTCCGCTCATCTTGCTGAACCAATCCCCCCTGGTATACGCAACTTACAACAATGGGTAGAAGACGCTTGGAAGCAAGGTGGCGTGAACTCGAAGCATGATGCTACCGGCACCGACACAATTTGCAGGTTATGATACCATCGGTGCCGAAGAATTGGAGAGTGAGTTGGTGGATACCCGGAAACAAATTGGTACTGGAGGTAGTCTTCGTCAAAGATGAACCAACATTCGCCCACTAACACATTCCCTTAGAACTTTATGTCGCTTTCACTTCTCGCAGAATCCCGTAGGTGCTGATATCTCACCGCTGTTTTGGAATAATCCAGACCTTGATTTTAGCTGTGTGCTCTTGGATTTCGACATCCAGAAACCCCGAGGTTCGTTCCACTTGTTTAACTGAGGCATTCCGCTCAGATTATCTCATAGGGTTCGATGCTTTGACATCCTGGGTTGTTAACTACTTCTCTGAAGAGTCGAAACCCAAGGGAGATGTTAACGCTGCATTAGTACTCTTGGCCGCGTCGCCCGTGGTGGCCACAAAGAAGATGCCCATCATAATGCAGTTTGACGGTCACTCTGTAACGATCGTTGGTTTTGAGATTGCGAAGAATGACGATGTGCATTTGCTCGTCTTTGATCCGTCTAGGTGACTACTTCACAAAATGCCAGTGAAGAGGGCACTCGATTGACAACTATCAATGTGCAGCAGAATCAAGAACGACATCCGAGAGGCGGCTTCGGCTGGGCCGAAGAGCGTAGAGTGGAAATCCTCTAGCGTCATTGGGAAAGGCAAACGTCGCGACAACTCCCCTGTTTCAAACAAGCGACCGCGTCAGGAACAGGATCCTGATGACGATGTAGTTTGCATAGAAGCTTCGGCAGGTAAAAAGGCGAAAAGTGCGAGACACTCTCTGGTCTCCCGAGTCCTGGAGTCGGACACGGTTATCAAATCAATGAGGTTAGCCGCAAAGCACAAGTCAGTTCACTCTTGTTTACTTGAGACCTCAATGAACCTGAAATTTACTTTCAGGAAATACCATTGTTACCAACTCCTCTACTTCACCATGGGTGAGCCATTGTCGAACGAGGAGCAGAGCCAGCGCAAAGTCGTTTATAGTGAGGTCATGTGTTAATCTTTCGAAGCCTCCAGTCTTTGTCGTGCGCATCTTGGTATAATTCCCCCCCAGCAAAGCATGTATTTTACATTACACATTTAATCATCAGTCTATAATCAAGTGGAGGTTGCAATATTTGGAGGTGGAGTCTCCGACTGAGTGCCAGGAACTCCTGAGAGTGGGGGCAGAAACATCGCAGTCACAGCCGACCGCACGGCCCTCTCCCAGGCTTCGTGTACTTGGTAACCTCCTGCCCTCATGAGTCCTTCTCGGTCCTCTCTAACCGCCTCACTGTAAACATCATCGTACCTGTCCCGCAAGGTGTACATATCCTCATACGCATACCAGTCGTCCTGTAAAGGGACATGTGGCACATCAGGAACGGCGGTACTCTGTGCTGCACGCGAGCGCAGGAGTTGGGAACTGCTCTTCGCCGTTGTGTTGGCAGCAGAGCGAGCAGCCAACCGCTTGTTCGCCTCGGCGCGGGATTTTGCAACCACTCTCGCAGCGTCCTTGGTGCTTGTCTCGAGGCGATCGATTAATTCTCGTCGGTCTTTCTCCTTCTCCTCGCGTTCCATTTCTTCCTCCTTTCGGGCTTCTACTGCACGCTGCTCTCTTTCTAATCGGTCTTGTTCTTCGTGTTCTTTGAGTGCTTGTGCGTATTGTTCATCTCTTCGTGAGTTGACCTCGATCAGGTGAGCATTCTCTTTGCGATATCTCTCTACCCGAGCCTCCGTCTCTGGAATGTCAATGTCATTGATGAGGTTGAACACTTTGATTCAAGTTAGAGATCAAACTCGGGAGACCGTAAATGCGTGAACTTACTAATGTCTTCAACTTCTTCAAGATAGTCGTTGTACGACCGAAGGTCAAGGAAGTCTTCTCGACGCTTGTTGAAGCTACGGGAAGACGCTGTGAGAATCACTTACAAGCGAACTGAAATGTAAAATATCATACTCCTTGGCTATGCGTCTCCGTACCGCAACTTCCTTCTCCACCGTGAGGTCTTCGAAGGTCTGGGGTGCAAACGCGAGCTTCCTGAGGATCTTTTGGCATATGGGACAGGGAGCAGGTCCGAGTGTGAATAACCGGTCAATGCAGGATTCACACCTGAGTGTACAATGATATTGAGTTGCGGTTGGCAGAAAAAGTCTCCGAGGAAGCGATTACATTTTGTGATAACATGAACTTACGAGCAAGCGAAGTTTTGGGTTGAGATATCGATCTGACTTGCAGACAGGACATTGATCGTCCATGGACTACGCCAATATCAGTAAACGTATGAGTGCTCGGTGTGTGCGCGTCGAACTCACAAAGTACTCTGCAGTTCTACCAGATGCATCCTTGACACCACCACCAAAGATCGTCGTAGATGTGCTCTGGACCTGAGGCGTGTTGGATCGGGTGGTATGAAAGTTTGTTGGTGCGCTACCGCCCTTCCGTACGGTCGTGCCTCTTAGCCATCCTCCAACATTTGCCGTACGAGACATGGAGTGGACGAACGCCAACAGCAAGGCGTACAGCTTATGTAAATGATTTACCCCTGAGTACAAAGGAGTATATTAGTAAGATCTGGGGACCCTTTATAAAAGAATTTCTAATATTCAATCTGTACTACTGGAGTAACAAGTGGGTTGAAGCTAGTACTTAGTATTTCCTTTATGGGGTCGGGTATATCGTGCATGGGCGAGTTTTTGACGAGCGGAAACGGATCGGAGTCACAGCCTGGTTATGATTACAGAGGCCAGTCGTTGACGTTTACACCAAACTTCATATTCAAGTTGGTGTTCGTCTTAAGACCATTCGTCCCCGCTGCCCAGTTCTTTGCGCAGACTGATTCTGATCCTACGTTGTCGGAAGAGGCTATTTTCAATTGAATTGTGGCTGGCGCACAATGAGAGCACGAGAAGTAATTGTAGGCCATCCGGGGGAGGGCCGGAGAAAAAGAGACATACTGTACTTACCCACAGTCGTGATCGGGTCCAGCGGCGCTAGCGATTCGAAGGCTGTCGAGAGAAATTATAGAATTGATCTCCAGTTGCCATATACGTGGTTACCCGTGAGTCGGCAGAGTAGACTACTTAAAACCGTCAACTCACACTCTCCCCTCCCCATATCCCCTCCATCCAACGCACCGAATCAGGCCATATCTGTGAGTAACAATTGTGATTGTCTGTCCCCCAGCTATTTGTATTGACATCCATCTCTTAGGTATCCCCCAACTCTCTTTATTTAATCCACAACCGAATTCACCAATCCTTCCCGACAAACTCTCCACCACTCCTGTAGCCTCTCTTTTCCCTCCCTCCTCTTTGGTCCGTCGAGCCTCACCTCGCGTCACCCCGAACTTCTTGTATACTCTATCAAAACCAAAACCAAGAGTCAGTCATCACATCACCATGGATCATTTCCACGCGCCCACACCCCAGTCAACCTCAACACTAGCCTCGGAGATGCTACCATCCCGTCGCCAGTCTGTACCCATGGTACACGAGGTTCTCATGACACCTCCAGTATCTCCGGGCCGTAGCGAGGATGGTGCGGATGCTGGTCGCGCTCGGCCTATAGTGATGCCTCAGGAACACTTTCCGTATCCAGAGAAACTGTCAACTCGGGAAGCTCAATCACACCCAGCATCACCCTTGCAGGCACCCCAATCCCACTGGAAACCCATCGACCCACATGGACATACACCACTCACTCCTCCGTCCACTGTAGTTGCCCGTTCACTTGAAAATGAGGAGGTCCACGTAGAAAAACCAGGTGTCCTCAAATTGTCCGCTTTTGAAGTGAGGGGAGCTTTGGGTAAAACTTCGCCGTTGCATCTTGGTATATGCGTTGCTTATTATGTTGCAGGCACGGGAACCTTCGGAAGGGTCCTCTTGGTTCGCCTCAAGACAGCGACCCCCGGAACCCAGAACATCTTTGCTATGAAGGTCCTTCGTAAAGTTGAAATTGTTCGCTTACGTCAAGTTGAGCACGTCAACGCTGAACGATACATTCTTTCACGAGTACGACATCCCTTTATCGTGGATCTCTTCGCGACCTTCCAGGACAGTTTGAACATATACATGCTCATGTCCTACATTCCCGGCGGTGAACTGTTCACTCACCTTCGTCGAGCCCAGAAGTTCACCTCGGACGTCACCCGGTTCTATCTCGCTAACATCATCCTTGCCTTAAAATACTTACATTCCTTCAACATCATATACCGTGACCTAAAGCCCGAAAACCTTCTTCTAGATTCCCGCGGTTATCTTCGTTTGACAGACTTTGGGTTTGCCAAGATTGTCGATGACCGTACTTGGACGCTTTGCGGTACGCCGGAGTACCTCGCACCAGAGATTATTCAGTCTGAGGGCCACGGGAAGGCTGCCGACTTTTGGGCATGCGGAATCCTCTGCTACGAGATGCTCGTTGGATATCCTCCATTCTACCACGAGACTGCGTATGGCATCTACGAGAAGATTTTGCGAGGCGAAATCCACTGGCCACGCACCATGGACAGGCTTTCCAAAGAGCTCATCAGGGCATTCTTGCATCCCGATCGTACCAAGCGCCTCGGAAATATGATTGGTGGGCCACAGGATGTCCTTGACCATCCGTGGTTCCGTGGCGTGGACTGGGATGCTTTGGAACGCTGCGAGATCAAGGTACGCTGCTCCCCTACCTTGGGAGGATTGACTGATGGATGAATTGTGCAACAGGCGCCGATCATCCCGCATACCACTTCCCTGGACGATACCCGCCACTTCCTTCACTTGCCGCTTCCACCCTTGGAGGACATGCCTGGACTCATCATGGAGGAAAACCCTCCTGCCCTCCATCAGAGATTCGAACCCACTACTTATCAGTTCCTCGAATTTTAATTTCTTCCGTTCTCTACTGGTTTCCTCCATCTGCAAAGGCTGAATTATAGCATAATCGTCCCTTCATTTCGCCTCCGCATGTGTCCTTATCTGACTCGATCTTTAGCGAAACTCACACCTCTTTCATTTTCTGTGGCTTCGTTCTGTTTACCCTCGCCTCCCCTGTGTAGCTTTGATCTTCAATATGCTGTATCCTTTATCGTGACTCTGGGACCTAGTGACTCCGACTCATGTTTCTATCTTTTCTTTGGTGATGTAGAATGATTAGGTAGCCTTTGGCGTATTATCCGTCGTAATCAAAGTCGTTCATTCCACTGCATGAATGATGTTTACAGTTGTTGAATTCTAAAGCTGACGCCAACCTCCTGAAAAGGCAATCGATACCGAAATTTCTGCATCGTTCAGGATGGCGCGTAAGCGTAAGAATCGAACACACCTCAAGGGCGCAGGCGCAACTGCTAAGGCGAATGACGATGTGCCCAAGTCCTTCATCATCAAGCATGGCCACGTCGGCTCTTCTCTTTCCCAACTCGTCCGTGATCTGCGAAAGGTGATGGAACCCAATACTGCGACCCGGCTCAAGGTATGTGCCGCGCTTTCCTCCCCATTTTCTCTGAATCTGAATACTTGGAATGAATTTTAGGAGCGGAAACGGAATAAACTCAAAGATTTCCTAACGATGGCACCGGCACTCAAAGTGTCACATCTCATTGCCCTCACGGTTACTGACCTCGCCCCATCCTTGCGCATAATCCGGCTACCGACTGGACCAACATTTAGCTTCCGCATCGAGAGGTATAGCTTGATGAAAGACTTGTTAAAAACCTCCCGTTCGGCACGAAGTCAAGGCATGGAGTATTTAAGTGCCCCATTGGTTCGTCGCAAATTCTCCTCGGGGTCATTATGTAGCTACTAACTATCTCGATCTCGATCTCATAGCTCGTACTAGCCTCGTTTCCTCCACCCTCACCGACCACGCCCCCACACCTACCACTCCTAATGAAAGCGTTTCAATCCATGTTCCCCCCACTCTCACCCAACACAATGTCTCTCTCGGCAGCACGTCGTATCGTCCTAATAGCATACAACCCTGAACGAGGAACGATTGATTTCCGACACTACATCGTCACAGTCAAACCCTACGGCGTCTCCAAACGCGTTCGCCACATCCTCGATGGGGCAAAAAAATCCACATCTACGTCAGGCGTACTCGACCTTGGGAACGAAAAGGATGTGGCTGATTTTTTGTTGAGAAAGCGAGGGGAGGCGGGACCTGGGAGTGAAGGAGGGTACGAGTCGGCGGCATCGTCTGCTTCGAGCGTTGGAGGTGACGATGCGGATGCAATCTCCTTGGCGGATGATTACGTGGGGAGGAATAATAAAAAGGGACAGAAGAAAGCTATCAAGTTGGATGAGGTCGGGCCTAGGATGGAATTGAGGCTTATCAAAATGACGGAAGGGGTCCCCGGAAAGGAGGGCTCGGTGATGTTCCACGAATTCGGTAAGTTTTCGTGCGGTCAAGCATTGTTAGACTGATCCCTCACACCCATCGTAGTCAAAAAGTCAAAAGCAGAGGCTGCTGGGCTAAAAGCGTCGCATGCAGCAAAAGAAAAGTTACGGAAGCAGCGAAGAGAGGAGCAGGAAGAGAACGTACGGCGGAAAGAGGAGGCAAAACAAAAGGGGGCCAAGGGCTTGCCAAAGCATGACCCTGACAGTGAAGGGGAGGTAAGTGAAGATGAAGGGGAGGGTGAGCGTGAAGATGACGGTGAATGGAATGACGAGGAAGAGGTCAGCGATGGGGATGATGACGATTCTGCCGAATCAGAGAGTGAAAGTGAGGAAGAGCCCGTGCAACCACCACGCAAGAAGGCCAAGGTTCGAGTAAAGCGGTGAATTATCTTGTATGCATTATCACTGGTTGTGCGAGCTCGGCGCAATAGGTATACGATAACAATATTCCAACGCAAGTCACGAAGAGGGAGGAGCAACACCACTATCCTTCAGACCCAAGAAACCACTAAATGCATTCTCTAATCTCATTCGGACACCCTCCAAATTGTCCAAGGCAGGTCGTACGTCAAGATAAAATGAAACATCCGAAGCACCATTCGAGCGCCCCGTATAAAAGTCGATCACGTAGCGGATCTGGGTGCCACAGCGATCTATGATCCAGTCATGCCGATCAAATGGTGCTGAATAGCTGGATTCAAAGTCAACGCAATGAGCCCGACCTCTGAACGTAGAAAGAAGCGTACCCAAGGAATGTCATCAACCTCGCTTTTGGACTCATATCCTGCGGTCTCCCTTTGAAAGTAACGAGCTTAACACCACCACACTTTTCACCACCTCTGCCAGACTCCCATTTGAGGACCTCAGACCAAGCACGCTCGTTGACAGCGTTATGAATTGGTATGATAGTTTTCATATCTGCAGATTGAGGATTATGATTTTTCCGAGCCATGGCTGCGAAGAACTGAGCCTCCGAGGGGTACACCCAGTTTCCATCGGCTGCTCGCGGTATCGACGAGACCTCGCGCTCGGTCGACAAGGAGGGCTGATTTGACTGCGGTGAACCCTTTGAAAACAAGGAACCCCAGGTTGTGCGTGTGCTTTGTCCTACCGGACAGCTGTCTCCAGAGTGTTGAGCATGGTCCACTGGACACTTGTCAGTCATCGCAGTCGAGAGCGAAGATGGTATTACGGATTACGTCATCCACTCTGTATCGTTCGGCGCCGGCAACCTAGAATGCCATTAACATTCCCAGCCATGAACAGCATCATCCAACCGGGGAACGGAAGCAGATTCCCCACCTTCCGCCTCTTCCTCGTACTTTCACTTCCCCTGGTCGTACCCTCACAATGCCGTCCTCAGAACCAGCCTTCTCCACGCCATTGACCAGGCTGTTCAGGATCAACCATCCCATTATGTTGGCTGGCATGTGATATCAACTCTTCTCACACCCGCGGAATCTAACATGCATGGAAGGGATGAACGTTGCTGCTGGCCCAAAGTTGGCGGCGGCGGTCACTAACGCCGGAGGCATTGGCGTTATTGGTGGTGTTCGCCAAACTCCCAAGGTGTTGCAGCAGAATATCGATGAATTGAAGTCCCATCTCGAGGACAAGAATGCACCTTTTGGTGTGGACCTACTTCTGCCTCAAATTGGTGGAAATGCGAGGAAAACAAACGTAAGTTCGGGCTTAGGACAAGGGCAAGCCCAGAGACTTATTTTCGCAGTATGATTACACCAAAGGTCAGCTTGATGAGCTCCTTGACGTCATCGTCAAGAGCAAGGTAGCCCTGTTTGTGAGCGCAGTCGGAGTCCCCCCAAAGTCTGCTGTGGACAAGTTGCATGCGGCCGGTATACCCGTGATGAAGTAGGTTCTTCCTTCAGCTTGGTCACCCGCATTGACACGTCTGCATGGTAGCATGATCGGACACCCCAAGGTATGCTCGTAACATGCGTCCCCCTCTCTAGGTCTGATGGTTTTGATAGCATGTCAGCAAAGCCCTTGCCCAAGGTCTACCCCTTTATTGCTGCCTTGAAGCATTGAATTAAAATTTCCTGTGACAGGTGTTGACATCATCTGTGCGCAAGGTGGTGAAGGTGGAGGGCATACCGGAGATACCCCTTTCTCCATCCTCATCCCTGCCGTCGTCGATCTCTGCAAGAATGCTAGAAGTCCGTTGACAGGTGAACCCATCCTAGTTGTCGCCGCTGGAGGCATCGCGGATGGCCGCGGCCTAGCGGCTGCCCTTGCGTGAGTGCGTTCTGTATTGCATGTTTGTTCGCGCTCAGAATCTCGCAAGTTACGGAGCATCTGGTGTCTGGGTTGGTACACGTTTTGTTGCTAGTGAGGAAGCAGGAGCTCCTGCCAAGCACAAAGAACTTGTGCTGTCGGCTGGTTACGATGACACCGTTCGAACTCTCATTTACTCTGGTCGACCAATGAGTGTCCGAAAGACGCCCTATGTTGCTGAATGGGAGTCTCAGAAGCCGCAAGAAATAGCGGCGCTCATACTCCAAGGAAAGATACCCCACGATGTCGAAATGGAGAAGCATCCAGAAAAGTCGCTTGAGGGACGGATGTGTAAGACCAACTCTGTGGTACCATCTTGATCTTCTAATTCTCCTTCCATTAGGGTTGATGGGCAAAGTTGCTGGATCCATCAATGTGTGTTTACTCCGTCCGTTCTTTTCCTTGGCTCATGCTAATATCGACTGCGTCGACGATAGGACATCAAGCCTGCAAGGGTGATGTACGATGCCCTCTCTTCTCTTCATTTGGATACGAAACTGATCGCCGGATCACTCAGTGTCGATGAAATGCTTACTCAAGCTGTTTCGAGTCTGAAGAATGCTTCAAGTTTCATACTCCCCAAGACAAGGCTATGATGGTATCCGTTTGTAGTTTCACATCTGCCTTAAGTACATCGATGTACGATTCCAGGCTTGGGGTGAATATGTTACTGAAATGACCAGAAATGGATATCCCTGTTTTTGGGATGTGTTGTGTGATCCGAGAAGGCTGCTTTACATACTTGCGGCGGACATCCATACGGAAGATGGTCTCATGATCATAAACAGGCCATAGCCTAGGCCGCAGGCCTTATCTCGTGGAACCCTCAACCTCTCGAACACAATGGTCACTCCGACGTTGCTGAATATCACTGCAGCCGTCACGGCGGTGTCTCTCATAGTCGCACTGCTCATTCAAAGGCATGCGTCCAATGCAAAGCGCGTTCTATGTGGCCCCTATGAGCTGCTGGGACAACTGCTTGGCAAGAAACGGCTCCCCGACTACTCGAAGCTCACCGAGTTCCCTCCCCCGAAGCCAGTCTATGGCTTTGACATCGACAAGGCGAAGCCTCGCCCATATAGACCATTCCGATGGGAATACCACCAGAACATGTGTGAGCGATGTGTTCCAAGTCCTTCTGCTCATTACCGAACGTCGTCACAGCTCTAAAGAAGCTCGAACCTGACTGGTGGATAGAACTCGAGTCCACGTACCGCGAGCGCATTTCCCAGCGGAAGAAGTTCTACGCGGAACACGGCAAACTAATCATCGACGAGCTTCCCGGAAGCCAGGATGCATCGAAGGAATGCATGGAGATGGTCATTCAATATATCTGTCAACGATACCCCAACCAATTCCATTACGATAACTGGACGGGTGTATTCACCAACAACATCCTTGGCGTCGAGGTCGATACCAACACTGTGCATCCGCTCGTGTTTCTTCTCGAACACGTTCCCGAGGACTTCTTGATTACGCAGGAAGATCCTGAGACTGGTTTGTACATCTTGCGAGCGGCCGTGTCGTGTTCGGCCGTTGGGTGGAACATAGGTCAGAAGATTGGTAGACCATTGCATCAGATTCACGGACCCGTTCCTGATTATAAGGAGAAGATGGCTTTCTCTATGGATAGGTGATGTCAATCCCTTTCGAGAATCTAGCATCACTCTCATCTTGGTCTTTCGCAGGTTCTTCTCAAACATGCCCTGCAGCAAACCCATCCAACGTGGATCTTGGGGTTTCGAAGTCGGGGAACCCCTCTTCGTTCAGACGGACGAACCGGAGTGGAAGATTCGTCAGTCGCAAGACCCCGATCTTCCACTCTCCAACATATACTTGCGCGTGGATTGGCAAACGTTGCGGCGGCTGCCACAATCCCGCGCCATCGTGTTCAACTTCAAGGCGCTTTTCACGCCGGTCACAGATTTCAGGCGAGAAGCTTATATCCCAAAGCTCGTCCTCAAGGTATTGTTAGACGGGAAGAAGTCGATCATCGAGTACAAGGGAACATGGCATTTAGAGCATAAGGTGGTACCTGCGCTCAGGGAATGGGCAAAAGAGCAAGAAGAGGTGGGACTGGTTCCAAAGGACTGGAAGGCGCGGACGTTGGATGAGGACCCATTTTATCCTGGATGGAAGGAGTAATATCCGATGCGCGCGTAGGATATTTCAGATGACCATCCTAATTTTCTCCTCTTCAATCCAGTAAGCTCGGGCCCTCTCCCCCCGCCTCGCAAAGCGGATAAGTACCGTTCAGAAAATTTAAGGCCCGGAGGGCATCAAGCCGTCTTGCAAAGGGTCCTAACGGTCCCTTTCGATCCACTCCGAAAGCGGATTGTACTGGACGACTCTCTCGACCAGAATTATATCGCTGGGATAAGGACACGCTTGGAGAAGCAGGGATTCTGAAACGAACAACTTCAGGCGAGAGCCTTTAATCCCAAGGCTCGTCCTCGAGGTGTTGCTAGAAGGGAGGAAGTCGATCATGGAGCACAATGGAGCACTGGCATGGCATCTTTTGAGAGCAAGGCATACCTGAGAAGTCCTAGATGGAAGAAGCACTGTCAGATGCATGCGCAAGATGTATTTACATGACCTTTAAGTACATTAGTCTTCTGCCATCAACTCAGCAAGCTCGCGCTCCTCCTCTTCTGTCAATCTGCTTTCCGCTGCACTACCAGATGGTTCGGGGACGGGAGCGATGACGACCGGCTCCGTTTGGCCAGCTGGGTTTTCCGGCGTGGAGCTGGCGAGTTCTGAAGATGGTCGACTTCGTTTGTACTTTCACAACACTCGCTTTATTTATTTTACTTACCGCTGAAGCGCCATTTGCGTATGGTTCCATCCAGACTAGTGGAGACGATCCATGGCTCGATTCTAGTCTTTCCAGCTTCATTTTTACTTCTCCGCATCCAAAGCCTGAGAGCTGTCACATCATGCCAATGTGCATCAACCTCGCCGAGGACCTCAGGTTCACCTATCGTGGATATGTCGTACAAGCGAATAACGTCCCCATAAGCCGTGACAACGTATGGCTCCGCAAGGGGTGTAAGCGCAAGTGGGAGAATGGTACGGACAGGAAGTGGATGGTTCAATGGAGGAAGGGGCCTGGGCAAGGTCGGATCAGGTGGATAGGCAGTAACTTGAACTGTCTCGTCCGAAGAGGCTCAAGAAAAGAACTTGATTTGGGAAACGAAAAGACACCATGGAGACTCAGACTTACCCGTCCAGATAAGGCCACACCCATAAAAGATCTCGGTAACCCTCGTTCGATGGTAGTTTAGCGTGTCTTGCAGCTTGCCTCGCCACCGGGGATTTGGTCCGCCTTCTTTTGTGAGGTTCCAGATCTTAATTACGCCCATCGTATCAGCAGTTATGAGCATGACCGATGCCTCTGAATGACCGATGCCAGTTATACATTCGACGGGGCGGGTGTGCTCAGAGATTGACCCTACGGATGCGAGTGGTTTCCCATCCTCGATATTGTTAAGGTCCCTGTACACCAATTCATTGAATCCTCGAGTGCTCAAATGATGAATGGATACTTACCAGAAACGGACGATTTTATCTGAGCTACTCGACACGAGAAGTTTCGCAGAGAGCACTACAAACAGACATTTAACGAAATCATCGTGAGCAGTAGTCGAGCATATTAGTGCTTTTTTCTGAAACCATTAAAAGGCTAGCTGAAGGGAGCGAGGATGGATACGGACATTTGTGTTCCATATTTTTATAGTCTGTAAAATGGGTTCGGTGCTCCTGGTAGTCTCATTCGCGAACCTCTGCTTACCCTGTCCCAGGAACCCGTGATGAGCAACGGGCCATTGGTGGCACGGCCGTTCTCGAAAAAGGCCAAGGAAGTGACAGGCGCGGTATGGCCTCTGTATATTTGTAAAGTGTGACCTGACTGATATTGAACTCGGGATTTGTAGAACGTTCGGCGAGACAGGAGTGGGACTCATTACCTCCAAATCGATCTTCTTGGCGACATGTGTATTCTCAGCTATCCAGGCCGCGTTTCCTCTGATATGGATATCCAAGGCTTTTCCGACTAGTTGGATAGGCAGCCCGAGTTTTTTTGTTCTCTCTGACTTTTGTCTACGAGCCTGGGACACTTCTCGAAATCAATCGATATCTACGGACATGACACGCACCTCAGTGATCACAAGCTCAGCTTCGGATCTTAGCAGGACCGCGTTATCCATGATAGTCTGTGGTTCTGGGATCACGGAGCGATCGTGGTGGTTACAACTTGAGGATCATCGTGGCTTGAACCGATGCTAGTCGATTACGTGCATTCACTACAACTTGAACTCGGCATCGGGCTAATCTCAATACCTAATCTAATCTAATCTAACAACTCTTACGCTTGTTCTCCGCTTTCATGAGTAAACGCCTGGCATCATTCAAGGGTCCATCGACACCGACATCCAGCCCGGTCATACAACCAACACAACCAGTCATACCACCAACCTCTCCGTCTCGTCTTTCCGAGTCCACCTTCCACCGAAGACTTCGAACGCTCCTTCAGGAACTCCGTTCGATTTCACAGACATGGGACGACATCGTTCTTATTGACGGACTCAAAGCTGCGCGGACGTTGGTAGATACGAGAACGGAGCTCGAGTACGTACAATTCATACGTGCCGAGTCACTCAAACTGAGACTGTGTCTTGTCCTCAGTAATACGCTGGTTTTGTTACCACCGGATAGCCAGCCGCGGTCTGAGATTGTTGGCCCAAAGCTTGCCATCATGGACTACAACATAGCCCTGCTAGACGCGGTGGTCGCTAAACTCGTAAGACTGCACTAACCACAGGCGTATCGATTTGTGACACCTCATAGCAAAAGCTGTTTCGGCGCATGAGCATCGTCCTCGATAACTTGGAGGCATTATACCACGAAGCTCAGAAAATAAAAGGCACACGGTGGTGTCAAGAAGAGGCACTCTGGATCTCCTGGCCGCTTGAAAAATTCGGTGTGATATCATTGTCCTGTCAAGTGTGCCTATTGTCGGCTGATCTTGTGCAGTAACATCGGTGGCAGACATTGAGGCGCCGTACCATCGGTCTCTCACTCTGATCACAGAACTCATAGACAGGCTACGGAGTCACTCTGTCATGTTTGAGGTGTCTAGGGATGCTATATCTGAGTGGGTCGAACAGCCATACCTGGTGGAAGATGGCTGGGAGGCAAAATGGGAGGATCTCTGTGCAGTTGAGATCGACAGATGGGACGCAAAATAATACAAACAAAGGGGCGCTGGGTACGATAGAGTCCTACACATCTTCATCATCTGATATTTGAATTTCATCCGCATTAGCCTCTTGCTGAGTAGGTGGTGCCTCTTCGCCATCCGGTCGAGGCAGAGCTGTCTTCGTAGCAGCAACGAAAGAAGGCCCTTTGGTTGCAGCTTGCTGTTCGGCAGCAGCCATCGCATCAGTCGGTTGAGCGGTGGATCCGGCAGGTGTTCCATTTTGCTTGGCCGACAAGGTCTGCGCGGCGAGGTAGGAGGCTTCAGTGTTAAACTGAGCCTGGACACTTCGCTTGATCCGTAGCATTTCTCGGAAAGTGTCTTCCGAACCAGTTTCGATCTCGAAGCTGTTCCACTCTGCCCAGAACTTGGGGTTGACCCTAGGGTCACAGAATTGTGAGGCATGAGCGTATATAGCACGAGCGCGATCGATTTCCCCGAGCTTTCGCTCAAGGGCGGCGAAGCGCAAGCACATCTCAGCGGTGTGCTTATCAGGCAAGACTTCGAGAGCCCGCTCGTATATCGGTCGGGTCGCTGGCAGACCATAGTTGGCCGTGGCTTTGGCGATGTAGATGGTGAACATCTGTAGTGGTATCGACATCAATAATTGCTCGGGCCCACACGAATCATACATACCTCAAACTTGTCCTCGTCGGCAACTACTTGTGTGGCTCGCTCATAGATAGACATCGCACGCTTCGCCAAACCGTAGTCTTCTTCGAGCTTGCCATACATGAGGAAAAGTGGTTTGCAGGATTTCGGCGGACATTTCTCCAGCGCCTGCTCGAAAAGATCTCGCGCTCGTTCCAGCTTCGAGCCTCCCTGAAAAGATGTTAGGCGATGCGACAAGTAACTGACGGCTTAACTTACGTATCGTTTCACAAACTTGGACAGATAGATGTTCCAGATTTCGAACGAGATGGGGAAAGTGAAAAGCTCCGTTCCACGCTCGTATATCTTCGGGGAATAAAGGTTACTCCAGATAATGATTTCGCGGAGATCCACACCTACTCTGAAGCTGTCTTCCCAATACTGGTTCTCCTCCAGGAAAGCGGCGTAGTTCACTATGATCTGAGCGTTTGCTATCTTGAGATCCATGATTTTCTCGTACACTGCCTTGGCTGATTCGACGGTGCCTATCGATTCTTCCAAGTCGACATAGAACGTCCAAAGTTTTATTGACTTGAATAGCCGGGCTTGGACGGGTAGAGACTGGAACAATAGGTCAATATTTCGAATGAATAGGTGCATCTGACATACGTGATCATGATAGTTGATCTTGGTGTTCTTTGGAATGGCGGCAGCGCGTTGCATAACACGAATGGCCTCGTCATAGTTCCTAACGGACCGTTAACACATCAAAAATGCGTCAAGTGCAGAGCAGCTTACTCGTGACGAAGTTCCATCTCCGCCCACTCGCACCAAACTTCAGCGAGGTCTTCGACAGTCTTGAAGTTGACCTTTGTCGCTTTTTCGAGGATTTTGCGGCCACTCTCTAGATCAGTTTCTGCAGATCCGGAGGCTCCTCCTTCCTCGTAAAACTTTCCGAAGTTGATATATAGACGGTAGAAATTGGCAGTAGCTTTGCGAGGATGGATAGTCTCCAGAGCTTTTGTGTAGGTTTCAGCCACCTAAATGCTCATGAGCGACAATGAACTCGAGAGTCGACTGAATAATTCATACTTTTTCGTCGTCTTCACCCCACAACGCCACTCGTTTCTCCCATTCCTGCACATCGTTCGGATTCCGTCGTAAAAGGACATCATTAAGAAGGAATGGTCTTCGATCCATCAATGCTTCGAATTCCTTCATCTTCCCGTCCAGCTCACGCTCCGTTTCCTTAGCGTCTTCCTCATCTTCTTCATCAGGATCCTCTAAGCTCGCCATCATGGCGCTTATCAGCGACTCGCTGAATTGGACATACGCGTCGAAGATCTGTGTGAAGTCCCTGACAGTCAGGACTGATGCAATCCCAGCTTCAAAGGTCGTGTTGGAACGGTCGAATTCTCCACGCTTGATCCAATACGTCCCTAAACCGGTCCAGAGACGACCTGCTTGGTCCTTATAGACTTCAAGACCGTCCTTGTGGATTATGCGCTCAATGTTCAGTTTCCGCTTGCTGAGAGGATCTTCGTCGTCGTCGTAGGCCGGAAGTGGCTTTCCGGCTGACGAAACTGGTACTGCAGGACCCGCTACACGAACTAGTTGGCCATCCACGGAAGCAGCTTCCTGGGAATCAGCTTGCCGTGCCTGTCTTTCGGCGTCCGCCTTGGCATAGGCTTCGTTTGATTTCACGGTGTCGGGGACGTCGAGACCGACGTCTTCGGAGAAACCCTCGACGACGTCGATGAAATCACAGAGTAACTGGTAAGGACTCTTGCCTTCGGGACTAAGGTATCCGCCCCGTGCAGCTTTCCTTGCGAGCGAGAGCAGAAGCTTCGCCGCTTCCAAGGGCAACGGTGCAGAACCGGCGGGGGAAAGAAGGATGGAGGTGTAGTGCTCGGTCAAGCTGGGGTCGATAGAAAGATAGCGTCGGAACACCAAGACGGTAGTAGGGCCACCTTTTCCTTCGGCCCATAGTAGATATCTGACCCAGATCCGGGAATGCAAGGAGGGTGGCAATGTGCGCAATGCGCGATCGAAGGTACGCCGCGCATGGGTGTGCGAGATCGCGGGAGGGCACAAAGGGTGAAAAAAGATAGTGAAATACATCAGCCATAGTCGTGGTAGCTAAATGGTGTATTGAGTACCAACAAGGGTGGACCGACAAGGACCATACCTTTGGCAACCACATGAGAGCACGTTCATAAGTTGCGACAAGTGCCTTCCATTCCTCCCAGCCAACAACACCATCGAGGGCGTCTTCCCATTCTTCTGCACTTTCTCGCTCCTCCTCGAGGGCGTCTTTCATTTCAGGGAACTTTTTCTTCCCACCCGCCTGCTTCTTTAAAACCAGTCTACCAAGGACGTATAACATCCTCATCTGCAGGTATGACTTCCAGAGCTTGAAGGATCCCGGAAACTGAGCAAGCGCGGCTTCGTAGATGAATGTTAGACATTGCAACGACCGTCTGGCAAGGGGAGTCGCAAGAGGACCAAGAAGTCGGGTACTCTCATCGGTTGTATTTGCGCGTCGCTCTTCCTTCAAGAGTGTATTGAACGCGTCTTTAGTGTTGTGAATTGCTGTCCACCACGCACGGAATGATGATGGGTTTCGGAGCAAGTCCTCTTCGCGCTGAACGTCGTGGACGGTGAGCAGAAAAGGATGTGTCGTGGGTGTTGGGACAGGGAGTGTCAGAGGAAAGTGAGCGGACAGGTCCGTCAGTTTCGACGGCTTTTCAGCGACGGACGGCATTTCGAACGTCGAGGTCGGGGAGGAAGGGAGTTATTAAAATTAATTAATTATTAATCGTCTACCACTTGACCCGCTTACCACTGTGTCTTTGACGAGTCCCTGGTCATGGTAAGGTCGCAAATTAATTCTGTGCATCATTATAAACTCCCAGTGTTCCGTAGCACAACGTCAAACTCGTTCCGCAGTCCAAAGCGGCAATTCAAGCGAGGAAAGAACGCGAGAAATCAAAAATCGCAGAGTATCTGGCACTGACAGACAATGTGATTTCTCTCGTACGTCCTCGGCCCCGACCTTGGCACGTCTCTCAGACCCGACCCAACAGAAGAAGGCTTGTGACTGGAGTCGACATGCGTTCCACCAAACCCAACGCTTGCTTGACTTGAACCCGGAATTCTATACCATCTGGAACTACCGTCGGAATATCATGCTGAACGGGATATTCCCTCAGAGGTCAGGACCTGTCCTACTTTCTCATAGACTGATATGCCGATGCGAATCTCAGTACCCCCGAGGAGATAAATAATGTCATTGCTAATGAGCTATCAATGACGATGGAAGCACTCAGAGAGCATCCAAAGGTCTACTGGATATGGAATCATCGTCGATGGTGTCTCGCAAATATTCCCGATGGACCCGTGATCGACGGCGAACCGTCATTGGGTTGGCGCAACGCAAACTGGGAAAGGGAGCTTGCCGTAGTCGAAAAGATGCTCGATGTAGACGCACGAAATTGTAAGCTTACGCCGCATCCTACTCCTCGTGTTTCTCACCCTCTGCAAGTTCACGCCTGGGATTACCGTAGATACGTCCTGGCGAGCATCCCAGTCCAGAGACCCATCATTTCTGAATTGAAATACACGACGCGTAAAATCAGCGCCAGCTTCTCTAATTTCAGCGCATGGCACCAACGCTCAAAAGTTTACACTACACTATGGAACGCTGGCGAACTGGACCCCGTCAAATCCCGAGAGAAAGGTGTGTCTCGAGCAGCGCTAGCGACTTGTTGTGTTTCTAACGATGATACAAAGAATTCGATCTCGTACACAATGCACTATTCACTGATCCAGATGATCAAAGCGCATGGATCTACCATAGGTGGTTGATAGGATCGGGTACGCACACGATGCATAGCTTCCATACAGCTTGTTTAACACCCCCTTCAAGGCGAAAGCGAGGAGCAGCTTCGGCAGGAGATTTCTATCATCGAAGAGCTGTTAAAAGAGCAGCCAGACAGCAAATGTAAGTGCAAGCCTCTAAGCTTAACTCCTGGACACTGAATAAACCCCAGGGTGTATGGACTCCCTGGTGTGCTACAATCAACTGTTATTGAAGAACTATTGCCACGGCTCTGAAGAGCTCAGACAGGAGTGTCTGAGGCTTCTTCGGCAACTCCAACAAATTGACAACCCACGGAAATTGAGATACCAGGAAATAGGCGAGTGCTGTGAATTTTCATTCGGTGGAGCTCCTTCTGATGGGTAAATAGCTCAACAATTTGGAGTCCAATCAAATGATTGGTTGGATTGATATATTTTCTGTAATGTAATCTTACGGTTGGCCTGACTCTGACCTTGGCGTCGATGATATTCACTTATACTTCCTCCACCCATTCTACGGACGCCAAATCTTTTGAGCATCCAGAGTAAACATTGATTGCAACAGGTGAACTATACCGACAACTACATGCGGTGTACCCAGCGTTTGTGAAGAAATAAAAGCAACGAGTGTGTCAAAAGTATTTTAACGACAAAAGGAATTCGTAAATGCACGTGAACATCATGAACCTAGCATGAAATGGCGAATGGAATCAATCGAATCGCGACGCATCAAAAAAAGGCAGGCTTTCCATATAGCAAAGGAAGAGATAAACAAACATTGACAGTCATTTTTTGTTACGTTTTGAGGCGGGTGTGAATCACAAGCTCATGTTTCAGACTTGTTTACGGGCGAGAGTATCTTGTATCTCGGAGATGGTCCTCGCAGAATCCATCAATTGAGTTCCGCCAGGGAGAATTGCCAGACGTTGTTTCGTGGTGTTCAGCATGGCCTTAACATTAGGGACGACCCGCGCAATGTAGGGGGAGATGAGAGGCTCCTGAACGAGGACGTGCTGAGTCACGGCTGGACAAAAAAATATATGGGCCACATACGTTGATGTTCAATACAGTAGCCGCCCTCTGCAGCCACCACAGCGCAGACTTGAACGCTTCATCAATAGGTGGTGTCTCTCCTACAATGCCAGCGAGCTACGAGGAGAAACAAACCGTCAGAACCCAATGCACGAAAAAAAAAAGAGGTCGATTAAGACGTACGCGGTGCAATAATGTAAGAATAACAGCCTGAGACAGCGGCCCAGGGCCATTAAGAGGCATAACGATCTCGGGGTTCGATCGCGCCAGTAACTCCCGGAGCTGTTTTGGATCCTGCGTGCCCAGCACCGCCAGGTAAGTGTCGTCCCATTCTTCGGTCTGAGCTGGAGGAGAACGCTGGGAAGATGGAAGTGGTGGCGGAGGTGGCGGTGCGAGGGGGTGCGAAGCCTGAGGGGCAGCGATATTTGGTGATGTATACCACGGGCCGTGCATCGACAGCGGTTGCGTCTGAGGCGCATAGCTAAGAGGTTGTGTGGCGTACGTCGGCTGCGTCGCAGGCGGGAGGTTGGGTTGACGGTGAAGTGTCTGAGGAGGCATCGAGGATATGTTGGTCACAGGAGAAGCCCCACTGGATATGCGGTGGTGGGGGCTCGTTGCGTTCATGGTCAGGAACTTGACTTGGTCAGAGAGGACTCTGACAGAGTGTTCGAGTTCCCGGATCAACGACTGCAAAAGATATGTCGTGAGTGGCGTTCGAACATCAATATGTGAACCACGAACCTCTTGACTCCGCGCAGCCTCCGTCTGCCACGTCATCGAATCTTTCTTCACATTCAAAATCTCGGTCCTCATCTCACGTAGGATATCTTGGTGCATGGCGGATGTTTGCTGAGAGTAGGCAGGCACGAACGACTTTGTAACCGTGTCCTTGACGTATCTCTCAATAAGAGGATTAAGGTTGGTCGAGAGCATGCTCGCAAAGTGATTCGAGATGTCAGGTCTCATCAACAGCTTCTCCATCTCGACGGGAAGGTTCTGGACATCGACAAGGTCAGTTCACTCACCCCCGCACGAAACAAAGAAACTCACGTTTTGAATGTACTCCGTCAAACCTCGTCCAACATGCTCGTTCAGCGCGGACCGAACCTCGCTCCTCGTGATATGCTCCAGAGCGGGCAGCACAGAGTTCTGAACCTCGGCCTTGACAGCCATCTCCACCACGCGCGTGGTGTTCCTTGTGAGCTCTGTCGAGATCAACTTGAGTATCTTCTCCTGGCGATTAATATCCTCCGTCTGTTCATGTGCACGGGCCTCGTCGAACCGTTGCTCTGATAAGAGCCCAAATATATCAGAGCCTCCTTCAATACATCCCAAACCGCACTCACGTTGTTTTTCCATTTCCTTCCCGATCAAGCGCCCAATACGATTGTGCAAGTTCTCCTCGCTCTTCTTGATCTCCTTGGTAATCAGTTGAGTGATATTTGAATCACTGACGGAACCTAGGTCGACCTTGGGAGTCTTATCCTTGTCCCTCGCCTCCTCTCTATCTCTGAAGGCGACGTTCTTTCCTTTGCCGTTCTTTCCCTTTGCTTCGGACCCACGTGCCTCGTCACGCGCCAACTCCGATTCAATTTCCTCGGAAGGTGGCGTTCGCAATCTCCCAGGAGGGATCATAGATGAGATTTGTTGGGGGACAGGCGCAGGTCCACCGATTAGCGCAGGGGCCGGAGGCAATATCTGGCGAGTTGGTTTGACGTCCAAGTTTGTAGAAGTTGGGACTTGGGATTGCGAGTAGGGAGGGAATTTGGAGAGCGCGCTCACGAGCGCACTCTCGTACCACTCCTTGCGAATGAGAACCTGGTCAACACCAGTCGAGTGGACGGAGAAAGCAACCAGGGCGAGTTCACCGGGGGGAACCTTGGCAGCAACACAGGCAGCATGAGCCTCGTCACCGGTAGGATCAGCATCCGCAGAGAGGATGACGAAATGGATGGTGGGTTTCGGTCCAGAGAACTCGACGACCTGTTCAAAGAAACCACCCCGCACGAGTTCCCCGGACGGTGAAGCAGAGACGTCGAAGCCGATCTTCAAGGCAACCAAACTGTCTCTGCGATTGTTGGCAACCCACAGCGTCTGAATCCTAGAGTCGTAGTTGACATGCCCAAACATATCTGGGTCCTCCTTGGTGCCATTGACAAACTTGAACGTGGATAGGACGTGCTTCGTGATGACGGAGAGCAATTGGAAGACGGTGCCGTTCTTACGCCCGATGATGATCCCGTCATCGATGAAGGTCAATGAAGAGGGTACATCATCTCCACGGACGCGATGTGACCAGAACGGATTCTTGTCATGGACGTTCCACAACGTGAGAGTCGAGTCCTCTGAGATCGTCGCCAGCGCAAAGTGAGGAACGTCAAAGTCAAACGCAACCAGGCGCTACACAAACTACAATCAGCGCGTATGGGCAGAATAGGATACCGCACACTTGCCGAAGGGATGGAGAATACTTGAGAAATCCGGTCGAGCTCGACTTGTGGCTGAGGTTCTCCTCTAAAGGTATGCGCAGCGTCCGTCAAATCCAGTAAATACATCTTCGTTTCCGAAGCAACCGCCAGGGTGTCAACTTGCTTGGGATGCCACTTCACGGAGTGCAAGGGATCAGCATCAGCGCTCGGTACGACGCACAACAAGAGATGTCCGCTAAACGCAAAAATCTTAACCCAACGTCTCCGGAATTAAAGAGAGCACTCACGGGACATCATCGGTGATAACTTCAGGCAACTCCCAGACGACGAAACCCCCATCCGACGTCACTCCTGCAAGTCTGTTGCCGAAAACGGCCATATCGATGACTTGGGTCGAGGGGGCGAAGACAGTAGGCAACTGCAAGAGGGTACGATCGCCGCTTGACCGCGAGATGACACGGACACGACCTCTGGTCATGGCATATGCAATCCAGTGAGTCGCGCCGATAGTAGACCCGGGCAGGAACACAGAATCTTGCTTGACAAGGGCGATCGCAGTAGACTTAACCCCATCCCGGGGTGCTTGAATTTCATCGAGGGGCTGTGACACATCAAACACAATGGTCTGAGGTTGTGCACTATATAACCTTGAGCTCGAGGATAGGTCACAAAGAATGACAGCATGCGTACCTTGGGCTTGATTGAGACTTGCCCTTGCCAGCGACCTTGCCCCGACCGTCATTCTTCCAGTTGGATCGAGGACCTGGCGAACCCTCTTTTTCCCTCCGCGTTGGGGCAATGGGCTGCCCGACAGGTGACTCGACCGATCGACCCTGGGGACGTTGCTGCTGCTGCGGTGGTGGTTGTTGCGGCGGCGGCGGCGGCGGTTGCTGAACCAGGAGCTTTGGTGGAGATGCGCGAGGGGGAGAAACGCGACCAGGCTTAGGTGGCAGAGGAGGAGGAAGCATGGGGCGAGACTGTTGTTGGGTCTGTTGCGGCGGCGGTTGATTGGATTCCACCTGGGAATACTCATCCGTAGTGCTATAAGGATCGTATGAAGGGGAAGGCGGTTGGCCAGAAGAGTAGGGCACCTGGGCCCGAGTAAGTTGATCCATCAGATTCTCAACAGACTTGCGCTTGGGATCATTAGCGAGCGATCCAAGCGATGCAGAGGTCCAAGAGTCTTCGTTACCGCTCGAAGAGCCTGTGGGCGCATTTGGAACAGGCTTCTTCTTGACGGGGTTCTGACCGGACGCGAGAGCATCGAAGGGCGAGATGAATTCGAACATGGACTTGCGAGGAGAGGGAGGGGCCTGTTGTTGCTGCAGAGGCTGGGATACGGGGATCGGCTGAGGTGGAGGTGGGGGGAGCTCTCTGGGAGCGTCCTGTGGAACGTAACCATCGGTGGGGAGGTAGGATTCACCTGAGAGCTGCTGCAGTGGTGCGGACGTCGTTGGAGGGAGAGTGGGGAGGACGCCTGGGGCAGGGGCAGGCTCAGAGTAATTTGAGCGGGGAGCGGAACTGTCGAAAGAGTCAGTAAAGAACGTATCGATGTAATCCCAGGACGCCATGGGAGGCAAGAAAGACGTGAAGGATGGCAAGACTGGGTAGAAAAGGCATGCTACCCAGCCTCATGTTGGAGGTGAGGCAGCATAATAGTCATCAACACGCCACGAGATGGAGGTGGTGGTGATGGTAAAGTGGACTTCGGATGGCAGTCTGGCGGATTATAAAGCTGATGCGAAGTGCACGCCAGCGGGGTCCGTGCACGAGGCAAGACCATGCACCGACTTCCATGTGGACGGGGAAGAAGAGAGAGACTCACCCAGCCATGAGCTGCTCAAGAAGGATCTTTCCTTGTGTCTCGCTGTTGTTCGATGGGGACTGACCGGACCTGTGGGAGGAAGAGGTGGGGGGAGGAGGACCGGGGAGTTGTGGTGGTGGTTGGTGATGAGCAGGAACAGAGGTTGCTGCAGGATAAAGCAGAGAGAGAAGGGCGCTCTGTCTGTCAGCAGCAGAGGAGGTTGTTGCCTGGGTGGAGGGTGACGAGTTTGAGTCAGTTGATGGCATGGCTGGGGTTGCTGGTGCTGAGTTGTTTCCCTGAGGATTTGTAGATTGAATTTGGTGGGTCGAGATTGAGTGGAAAAGTGCGTCGATGTGAGATGGGGGACTGGATTGTCCCTGCGGCTGGCTCATGGCGAAGAGTTGGGACGGCGGTGGTGGTGGAAGGGGAGGTGTGGCGGTTCCTCTTGAAAACAACTCGTGTAAATTACCAGGTCTGTCCATGTCGTCCAACGTCGATGATAAAATCGAAAGAGAGATCGGTTCACGGTGGAGAGCGAGATAGATACGACGACTGAGTTTTCTAAACTTTTGAGAACGTGCTGGCCTCGTTGTCTACACGAGGCGGTCCATATCTAACTAGTAGTAAAACTAGTAGTAGTGCTAGTAGTAGTAGTAGTAGTAGTAGTACTACTACCACCTAGTACAGGTAGAGCATAGCCACCTGTATTACCCTTTCCTTCCTCCCCTCTCTAATCCCCCAAAATGCCCTCCAAAGGATGGTTGAACCTCGAGACTGCGGGAGGTGTCATCCCGGAGAACCAGTTCTTTGAAGGCGAATCTGCCTTCAGCTTTCTCGGTCTGACGCGTACCCAAAGGCTCTATGGATTCGTCGGCTGGTCTGCATTCCGCTCTCTCTCGCTCCTCGTTGCAGGCTTACCCATCACACAGTCTTATCATTGGATTTCTCCTGAGCTTACTGGGCAGCATCCTTCTGCTTTTAGGTCAGCTTGGCAGCTTTGCAGGTACCCTATCTATCCCCCGAGCTCGTCTTCTCCCTGCTTATCCCCCTCTACCAGTTATGTACACCATCGGCATCCTCGTCTCTCTCGCTGGAACGGGATTTCTGATTGGGGTAAGTCCAAGGTTCGCTTCCGAGTTTTCCAGAACTGAAAGATGTTTCGAAATAGTTTGGAACCCAAATCAAACTGGTAATTTGCTATCGTCCCCGCCGTGCACTTGGAACTCACGTACTTTGGAACCAAGATGCTCAAACCCGTGAGACTGCTCGCCACCGTCGTCTTCATAGCTTCAATAGCATTGGTCTTTGTTGGCGCTTTTGTGATCGGAAACGAGGTCTGTCCCCTCGAAATCATATAATGTTCTCCTCTGACTTTTTGGATTGTCTAGATTCTGTGCATCGGTAAGTTCCGAGTCGTTTCGTGATCGCAGTACTCTCAGACGCTTTCGACAGTATTCGTGATCATCGAATACCTTGCATATACTTGGTACTGTCTGTCGTACATTCCGTACGCTCGCTCAGCAGTACTGAAGGTAGTTGGGATGAGCTGAATTGCTTGCCGTATATGGTTACGAGATTGATGATGGACATGAAGTTGAGTTCTACTGACGGTCTGCTTAATGACTTTTTCGTAAATAGCGAACACGTTGTACTTTGCCACCTCGGTTGCCTGTTACTCTAAAACTTTCCATGGATTATTCGAAACATCCGTCTTCTCAGTCAAGGAGTGGTGCTGAACGAGGACCTGTTCAAACCCCTGCACAGCCATAGCTGAAAGTCCTCCGTGTTTGTCAATATCACAACTTGAGCTGCTCATACATCAAGCAAACTATCGCTACAATCGAAATCTGACCGCAAGAGCTCCGCCAGAATCGCCTCACCCCCTGTTCTTCATTTCACGCAACTTGTCCATAATAGCAGACTCGCCAGTAGCACCAGTAGCATTCCTGGGAAACGAGTCAACGCGCGAACAGCCCAAACGAACAAAGAAACACACAGGACAGCCTCGCTATCCAGACGCATGAACACATTCCATTCCTTTTCGTCACCGATAGTGGACCGTCCGACGGTGACCTTATTCTCCTCGACGAGCTTGGCGAGGCGGGCAATCCCAGGGTTGGTGGGATCGACTGCTTTCGCAAATTTAAGGTTCCCGCCCGTGTACTCGTGGCCATTGTATACAATCGTTTCGTTGGGCAACGTTCCCAAATACGACAGGGCCTCGTGCATTTGTTTGCCGTCGCCCTCGAAGAAGCGACCGCAACCACCTGTTGTACGTCTCACTGTCAAATATCATGTGTGACAATGAATGGATCCGGATAAACCTTGGAAAAGGGTGTCGCCAGTGAAGACTACGCCCGGCTGAGACTTGTTAGCAGTGTCTGTGACGTAGTAACAAATGGAGTCTTGGGTGTGGCATGGAGTAGCCAAGCATCTGTGGGTCAGAACGATGAATGGACTGAATCGGATGAGCGAGAAGAAGAGACTACCCACTTGAACCGGAGGTTATCTGCGATGACGAATTCGTCCTTGTCATTTACCTCCTTCACTGCCTCCTTCAGGAGATCGGGTACGTTGATCGCGCTGATGCTCCCACCATAGATCGGTACACCAGGGTATTTCCTAGCCTAAGGCGCATGCGGCATGTGGTGAATGCGAAGTGGGAGAGACGCAACACTCACGAAATCCTAGTCGCCGGTTAGAAACGCTGAGAGCGATACGCGATTGGAAACTCACCCTGTTCCCGCCGCTGTGATCGAGGTGATGGTGTGTCGTGATGGCGGCAACGATTGAAACACCCTCACGCTCTGCTTCGGCCTGTACCTTGTCAACTTCACATGGGTCTACGGCAGCAGCTTTGTTGGAGTGCTCGTCGATGATTAAATACGCATAATTATCCTGGTTGACTCGGACTGGCTTGACCCTCATGTTTGGTGAACTGGAAGAGTGGAATGGACGATAGAGTTCTTTAGGTAGTCGTCGCATGGGATACGGCGACACTGCCCTGTGTCAGGTGGAGCACCGCGTTCATCATCAGTTATTTTTGCGTGTCCTCCTCACTCATACCATCCGGGCTCACGAATCCAGTCAACTTTCGGTCTCTTTCTTCAACTCTCAATTAGCAGATGAGCGCATCCGTGAGCGAGCACGCACTTGGCAAGGGACGCTCTGCTGATCATCAACTTGACAGGATTCATGTACACCAGGGCACCGATCCCAATGCCCCTCCTCGACATCGTCGCTCTCGCCATACACGACTATTATTATTTATCCTTCGACATTCAACACGGGTTCATCATCTCGGTCGGGTTCGTCCGAGACCGTTGTCACACAACCAACGTCCACATCCGCGACACCGACACCGACGCCGACGCCTACTTCGTCAGCAGCACCGGTAGTACTCGCTGCTACCTCCAGTCCCAATGTCGGGGCAATCGCTGGGGGCGTCATTGGCGGCGTCATCTTTCTTGTCTGCATCGCGCTGGGTACCCTCTTGTACCTTCGCGCCCGCAAACGCAAACGGACAGCACCATCATCAGAGTTCATAAATTCGTTGCGCGCGGGCGATCTGCCCGTCCTACGACTTGATTCGGGCGCCAAGTACACCCCCGCGCTCCCCGAGAAGGGCGGCTACTCACATCATTCCTCCTCCACCCCGTTCATGCAAAACTCGTATTATACGAGCCCTGCGATGGAGGATATGAAACTCCCGGATGCGATGATGATGTTGTCTGATATTCCCTCTTCACGTCCCAGTGTGGAGAAACCACTCCATCCTCAGCGATTTTCTGACCAGGGTCATATGAGCACGAGTATCGGGATTAGGAGAGAGCTCTGGAGTAGCGATGCGGAGACTGCTCCAAGTGATTTCCCCGCTCGTCAGTCTCTCGGTCGGGGAGGTCATGCGCTTGATGAACCGCCACGAGACTCGGTGGTCGATGAAGCCGCCGGTCGACAATCGCCTCCACGTGTTCTATCGCCTTCCTTACAGCCGTTGCGTCGTCAGGAGGGTACGTAGTTGGGCATGATGGAACTTGTGTGTACGATTAGATGTATGTCGAGTTATGCTCGAATCGCGGCTCGATAATTTACACCGGTGGTGAGTGATTACGTCAGCGAATGTGTGAAGTCGGTCCGTCTCGAGATGAAGAAGACGCAAGGTGTAACGTCGACATGCTGGACCACTGCTCAATATCACACAAAGGTTTGGACTCGTACGTCGTTCAGGACCTGCGTTGACCACGAATTGTAGGGGGCGTTGTGCTCTGGTCGCGCTCGTTCACCCCGGAAGCATCGCAAATAACATCCTCGTCGGCATCCCCAGTCAACTCTCTCATTCGCGAAGCACTCATCGAAGGTCGTACTACCGAAGACAAGTACGAAAAGGATGGATATGCAGTCAAATGGACGTTCGTAAACGACCTCGAACTCATCTTCGTCGTATGTCTCACTCCCTGACCCGTTCTGCTTGCGGCTTTTCACACTCACATATTCGACAGGTCGCTTACCAACGAATCCTACAGCTCACCTATGTCGAGGACCTTCTTACTGCCATTAAAGCGCTATTCATCAAGCTGTTCGAACCTTTCCTAGCTACTTTCGTTGCCTCGCTGCATGCCATGAATAGTGGCAAGTTGGCTTCGGCCCCTTTGAAGGAACTATCTAAGACATGGAATTTCGCAAAGGCTTTCGAGGGTTGGGACAAAGTTTTTGACAAGTTGCTCAAGGGAATCGAGCAAAAGGCTACGCAGGTGATTCACTCGTAGCGTCTACACGATCTATATTCATCCTATGCGCAGGAACGCAAATCGCGTTTCAGACCAATGACTCACGTCGAGCAGGTCACTCCCAGTCCGCCTTCGGACGATCTCAGCACCCGTAGGTCCTGTTCCATGGTCTCATACTTGCACTCTGTTGATATCTGGTTCTATCCAAGTGCCTTCCGAGTCTCCTGATATGCCTCAGGATGAACAGCAGATAGCTAGAAATGTCCAGGCACTCAAAGACCGACTTCGTGGTCGCGGTGGTAGACGTGGAGGTAGGGGGATGTCGCGTGTCGAGTCAGGAAGCGGAAGAGACAGCGTTCCTACATCAGAGTTAGCCCTTCCGGTTCCATCTTTGCCTTGTCTCACACTCTCCTATGTTTAGCAACGAATCCACCAAACGAAAAACGAAAACGAAAATGCAGAGAAAATGGGGGAACGAAGCTCCAACCGAGTCAGACATGGCATCGCTCGATTTCAGTCTCGAGAAAGCTGATAACGGTACCGACGGGCGTCTTTCACATCACTTGCAAAGTCTCGTCGATGAAGCCTCCTTGGGAACGAGAACAAAGGATGGGATGTACGAGGTCAAGGATTGGGACTTTGGTCAGAAAGAGGATGAGGAGAATGATGTGATTGCTCGGGCAATCAGATCTGATGCATCGAAGCAGGCCACGAGCTCTTTGGGTTCTCTGGGTTCTCTCTTTGCACGCCTGACGGGATCCAAGGTCCTTTCTGAGCAAGATTTGCAGCCCGTTCTGGAGGGTATGAAGCAACATTTGATGAAGAAGAATGTTGCCAGAGAAATTGCCGATAAAGTGTGTGAGGGAGTCGGCGAGGGTCTCATCGGAAAGAAAGTTGGAGGTTTCCAAAGTACGTGAGCGTGGTCTGCGTATAAAGGGTGTGCTCAACTAGCAACTAGCCACTAACAACGCGGTCCGTACGGCACTTTCGGCTTCTTTGACGAGGATCCTCACCCCGAAGACTTCCACCGATCTCTTGTTATCCATCCGGACGAAGCTTTCCTCGCCTCTTCCATCCTCACAGCAAAGGGTTCCCTACAGCATCGTCTTCGTGGGTGTCAATGGAGTCGGAAAGAGCACCAACTTGTCGAAAGTTTGCTTCTGGCTCATACAGAATGGCCTTCGTGTCCTCATCGCCGCTTGCGATACTTTCCGGTGAGCGCCCGTTCGATTAATCCGATTTGTCGCACCATTCCGAACATGACGTTTTACAGGAGTGGTGCCGTTGAGCAACTCCGAGTCCATGTGCGCAATCTAGGCACGTTGGGAGTCGACGGGGCGACCAACAGCAAAGGGCGTGTCGAGCTTTACGAAAAGGGCTATGGAAAGGATGCTGCTAGTATCGCGAAGGAAGCGGTTGCACACGGTCAGTTTTCATCCATGGGACGGTTTTCTCGATGAGCTGAGTCCTTGTCCAGCGAAAGAGAATGACTTTGATGTGGTGCTTGTCGACACCGCTGGTCGTATGCAGGACAACGAGGTATGCTCATCACTGCTCTATCTCTGTCGTCATACTCAACGCTGTTATAGCCACTCATGAGGGCTTTGGCCAAGGTAACGTTGGCCCCTTGACGAGTCTAAACTAGATCGTCCTAATCCACTCATCGACGCCGTAGCTCGTCTCCGTCAACAATCCAGACAAGATCATCTTCGTCGGAGAAGCCTTGGTAGGTAATGAAGCAGTCGACCAACTGACGAAGTTCGATCGCGCGTTGCGCGATTTCTCTGGCGCCGCCTCGGGAAAGAGCCGCGGCATCGACGGCATGCTCATTACCAAATGGGACACCGTAGACGACAAGGTAGTCCGAACTGAGAACTGGGACCCACAACTGAACTGACGTATTACGCCCAGGTTGGCGCTGCGCTTTCGATGACATATGTCACTGGACAACCCATCATCTTCGTGGGCTGTGGTCAGGTTCGTAATTTCTGTGGTTTGATCCAACGCGTGAGGGCTGATTTGATGACGGCGATAGACCTATACGGATTTAAGACAACTGAGGGTCTCCAATGTAGTGCAGGCTATTTTGAGTGACTGAGCTGTATGCTCCATCTTTCTCTTTTGTTTTCTAGAATACTTTAATTTTCGTGGAGATGCTGCGGATTGCTGTGATATATCGCGTTCGGTACGTTTCCATCAAAATCCACTTCAGCTTGGGACCTTCATCGGATCACACGAGGTCCACCGACGACTCTGGCTGAGATAATTTCCAAACGGAGAATGGACAGAAGAGCAGGTGAGTATGTCCCATGCAGTCAAGGAGGCACGCTCGACTCGCATTTCCGGTCGATGTGCATAGGTCATTCGTCTGGGGTGGGCTAGAAGTTGACTTTGAGAACCATAGCACGACCGCATGACGAGATCATCAGTACGGTGGTGCCCTCACGCCAAGATTGATTTTCAGTTTCACGCGTGGGCGCGGATCGGTTGATCACAGCCCTCCATCTACATGGGGATAGCTTCTTGTCCTACAAATCCTCCAGGGTCATGGGCACCTCCGCGCGTTCACGACATAATGCACAGCAGTTCTGCGACTGCGAAACTTCCGGGTATCATTGGGGGTGAGTTATCAAACGGACCAGAAGGACAAACTGAAACGGTGACACCAAAGCGACAACTCATCAGTTTCATTGGATTTAGCCGTAACCAGAGGCCATCAGGCTGTATGACCACGGTTAGAGAAAAGGATCAACTTTTCGTCCGTGCCAAAATGGGAGATCTTCAATGAAGGGATTCGTTGAAAAACAGGTGGGGTTTCCCTCTACGTGCTGGCAAACGGTACTCACAATACAATCCAGCAATTTGCGGTCTAGAAAGGAAAGACGCTATACAGTGCAAGATCAATATTTCCTTGGCCCAGGAACTGGAACTGGTGGCGAGGGGAGCTGCCAGCGAGCCGAGCTTGACATGCCGTCTAGGTCAAAAGTTTCCGGGTAGAGTTGATATACATATCTGCAGAACCTTTATTCACAAGAGTGTTTATCAAAGATGCCGGAATACATGCAGGAACTCGCTACATACTAGCCACGGCCTCCGACTCGCGTTCACACGTCTGAGCATCGGTGAATGTTCAGTTGAGGCTATCAAATGAGTCATGGTCTACTTTATCAGACCATGTGAAACGTCGCGAAATTACCACGAAGTCCCTCAGGCTGAAACTCCATCATGAGTTGGATGACAGACGAGGGCTTTCAAATGGTCCTTGCGGACACAGGTCATGCGATCATGATACTGACGGCGTCGTCATCGATTCATCGCCAGGCCAACTATCAGACAAAGGTCGTTTTGTGGAACATTTATTCCTTGATGGATCACAGGAATGAGGTACCTAAACGAAAGAGGATGCGGGGGATAGTATGCACGCATGATTAGAAAGTGGCTGCATATGTTCCTGTATATCGGGAGACAGATATGGTCTCTGGTAGTATATCGGATAGTACACCCGCCTGTCACGCGGGAGAGCGGGGTTCGACTCCCCGCCAGAGAGACTATTTTTTGTGGTTTCTAGCTAGTTTGCATACGGCTTTCAACGCAATGGTACCCGCAAAACTAAGTTATAATCAGGTTCTTGACACTGCCCTAAAGAACTCGCCAACTCTGTAATTATGACCTTATCCTCCTGTACCAGGAGATGCTTTGTTCCATGAAGCACGCGCCATATTGTTGGCATCTACATACGCGCTGCCTCGTCGTCATATTTCATTCGGCCGAGGACGAAAGCAGCGAAATCGTCTACTTGTCAATGGAGGATGCTATGCCCATCCGAATTCCCGCGAATGAACAGTCTGTTGTACCCAAAGACTTGGCGTCACCCCACATTTACCTGCATCCAAAACAGTAAACTACAACTTGGATATGAGTATCACGACATCCATCCAATAGAGGGTAATATTGATGCTACCAACAATAGAGCGGACTGCGCACTAGCTAGGATGGCTATTTTCTTCAAGCCATTTTCGAACCTCCTTCTTGTTTAGCATGTACATCACCCTAAGCCGTTCTTCCTGGGTACGATCCCGGTATAATCGCATGATCTGCCCACAGACACTCCACACATCGTCCCATGGGGCGTCGAATAGGTCCCACCAATAATTCGGGGGCGTCGAAGGAAGAGAAACGCCGAGATGACGTACGGCGAGAAGAATAGCTGCACTGACGATGGTTGGAATGGCGTACAACGCATATGCCGGCGTTTGTAGTCTACATACACACAGGGCAACGTCGTTCGGATGAACACACATATGCACAAATGAAATTACGCACGCATCGTTGAGGAATCCCCACGCTTTCGCACACGCGTCCTTATGGTTCGTAAGGCCGAGGAGGCGGAGATAATTGATGAGTGTGCCATATGGCAAGACAACGTGGACGTTAAACCCGAGTCGTTTTAGGATTTGCATCTCGGCGACGACGATGGCGTCTTTGAGGTCGTAAAACGTGTTCCCGAAATACGACATCGGAGCATACTTGAACTTTTCGGCGTTCTTTTGGGAGAGGGTGTGTGTGGTACGTTGGATGAGAAGGTCGTAGATGTTGATGAGGTCACGGATCCGGAGGGGACATTCTTCGAGTTTGGAGGCGAGGTAGAGTGCACCCATGCCCACGTCCTGTTCAGCAAAGGTTCGGCACTGTGAAGATCAAGGACGAGGCGGTGAATGGAGGAATACGCTGACCCCTATGCTGAATTGTTTCATGGAAGAGGTGTACCAGAAACGTTGGTATAAAATCTGGGCAGTGGCAACTGCGACCTGCTTTCTGCAAACGGGTGATGTGCGTCATGGTGGGTGAGAGGAGGTATGCAGACACGCACTGTTTGAGCAGGACGCCGGCTTCGTGTATGAGTTTACATCCAAAGGCTCTGAGGTCTTCTTCCAACTCTTGTGGAATGCCATCCTCGCTGGAGGGCGTGCGTTCGATCTGAGTGAACGTCGCGAGGGGGACGAGGTCTGGAGACATGCGCGTTCGCGATGAACAACTTACAGCTGTTTCCATTTTGATGCGGAATCCAATGTTGTGAAAGTCGCGCCTCGGGCACTGCCGGGATAGGACCCCGAACTCAATGATTCGCTTTTGTCAAGTGTGACCAGTGTGACTTGTCAGTTGCTGTCAACCATGCCAGCGTCGCCCGCCCCCGATGACTCAGATACAACATATACTTTCGCCGTTTCTCTTGCTGTCTACTCGATCATCAAGAAGAAGACAGCTAAGGGCAAAGCAGCTGCTCCAAAGGAAGAAAAGACCGTCAAAGTCAAGGAGCTACAATTTTCGATCGACGACACGAACTATCTGGACTTTCTGCAAAGCATTCTCGACAAGCATGGACAAGATCAATACATGCTCTCGGCGAAGAAGCAGTTCCCATTCAGGTACATACCACCGAAGGTGAAAAGGTAAGTCGCTGCTACATTTTTTCTACTATGTGAGCTCTACTCATCACCTGCTCAGCCAGCGTACAAGCGATGCCATGGATGTCGATAATGAAACTGACTACAAAGAGATGGTGAAAAAGATTCGGCAGAGCAATCCCTCCACCACAAAGATCCTTGTCGACATGAAGGACGTCAAAAAACTGCCTGCTCTGGGTGGCAATGCAGAGGATGACAACGAGACAACTGATGGTGACGATGACAAGGCTCGGGTATGTAGTCGCTGTTCACGCAGACGTTCAACATTATTCAGAAGTCCGATGGGGTTAGGTACTCAAAACGTCCGACATCGAATCGCGTCTCATCCGTTGGCGTATCAAGCTTCAAGCCCGCTACAAAAATGATCATGATGAGGGATATACTTACGTTGGTCCAATGGGGACGATTGCGCTCACGCCAGCCATGATTCTGGATTGGTGCCGCGCTCTGGTACGTTGAAATACTTCCTGGACAACAGAAAACTTTCAACATCCTTACAGGACGAAGGCCAGGCTACATTGACCACACCGCCAAATATCCCCTCGTTCGACATAACGAACAAAGCGCATTTTTTGCATCCAACACGGAAAGCACAGCCACCCGCCCCGACACCGACTCCAGGCGTCGATGTCAACTCTCTCACGTCCGTTCTTCTGCTTCAAATGCTTACCAACTCTGGCCTTTTGCAGTCCGCCAGTTCGCCCGTTGCCAAGGCTCCTCCTGCCCTCGTCCCGTCCGTGGTGCCACCAGTGACGCCCAAGCATAAACCTCCTCAACCATCGTCATCTCCACCTCTTCCGTCGCCAACACAACTCAAGCGCTTTCTGTTGTACGCGGAAACCAATCTCAAGGTCTGCAATGCATCCCAATATGAGGATGGACTTGAGCTTCGAGGCATCGGGCCAGACGTCCTTGCAGATACGCCCCAACAGATTTTGTCCGAGGTTGGGATCCCAATTGGCGACATCATTCGTTTGAAGAAAGCTAGCGTTGCATGGTGGAACGGACCAGATGCAAAGCGGAAGCGGAGCGGCACATCATCGTCAGTGGGCACGTTGAACCGTGGGTCGTTGGAGCAACCAGTGAAGAAAAAGGTTGCGTATGAGAAACGATACCACGATGGCGGCGGGTCACGTTTCACAGGACCGCCGATGGTGGATGGTGATCCTGACTTGGACGCTACTTCAGACTTCGATCTATATTACATGTGCGACACGCAGAACCAGTGGCTTCCGGTTCCGAGGGGATTCGTTGTTATCGAGGATGCAGACGAGGATGCAGGAAACAATTTTTTCGCCCATTAGATAGTAGTGTTCAGTACTTACACTATATACCCGGATGCGCGGAAATAGCCTGCAGCTTTGTCAGGCGTGATACTTTGACAGGCGTGAACGATCACCATCATTGAAAGGTCATCATTGTGACGGCGCAGGTACGACTTGACTGCAGAAAATGCTTGTTCGATCGGATTGTAATCCGGCGAGTAGGGTGGCAAGTAAATCAGCTTGCAGACCAGAAAAAATCAGAAAAATACGTGAGTCCACGATACGTAGCAACGAACGGTGCATGTCTTCGACAAGTGCGCGAACTTCTTCGCCGAGGTGAATACGACAGTTGTCCATGATGAGGACACTGCGCGGTCCAGGATACGGGGTAGTGAACGGCATCTAGAGACATCAGCGCTTCAGCCATCTTGATTAGTTTGAAACTGCATCAAACTTACGACGTGTTCCTGTAAGAAACGCACAAAATGTGCGCTGTCGATTGGGCCTTCAATGATATCGTACGTGATAATACCATCGAGCGTAATCGCAGGAAGAATGGAGTAGCGAATACTGCGTACAAAGTAGCGTTGCCCGCGGCAACGTTGTCCCCGGAGTGATCGGCCACTTGGGCGACAAGATGTGCGCCGGTCCTTTGCCGCTTCATCAATAAACAATAGCATGTTGGCGTCTGGGGCTTCTGCTCCAATTCGATTCATGTAGCGCGCACGTAAATCCTCATTCCGCTCGGAAGCAGCAAAGGATATTTTTTTTCTAGTGAGCTGAAGGCTTCGCAGCGTGCGGCAAAGAGTAGGGGCGGTAGCATACACTTGGCGCTTCTCCCATAGTTCGTGTTGGAGTTCATCAAGGTAGATGGTGCTGCGGTGAGCAACAACATTGGAGATGAATGTGATATCTGCCATACTGAGGATACGACGGCGCCTGACGACACGGGAGTAGGTGTGGGGGTTGTAAACAATGCCGAATCGTTTGTAGAGAGTGAGAGTCTTGTATACGAGCGTCTTTTTGATACCCAGGAGGCGACAAATCTCTTTCACAGTGTAACCATCTTCAGATAGAGCAGGAATATTGAGTTTTGTGTGGTTGGAAACGATGTGCTGAGGCATAGGGTGGTGGGCACAGTACTGTGTTGTATTCTGCTATGCAGCGAGTTGCCTAAAAAGGAGATTGCGAAACTTTCGCAATCTCCTTTTTAGGACTCCTTTTCGGGAAACAGTGAGGGAAAGAAAGTGGGAGAACGAGGCGCTTACCGAGCTCACAAGTCACGCTGGTCACACTGCGAACCATTGAGTTCGGGGTCCTATCCCGGCAGTGCCCGAGGCGCGACTTTCACAACGTTGGATTCCGCATCAAAATGGAAACGGCTGTAATTGTCCAATAGGATAGCTAGGATTTAATTTTGGCGAGACAGCCAAACAAACCGCGCTCCAGTCAAAGTACAGTAACAGTACACTGCTCGGACACCATCTTGGTTAATGTCGAGTCTTCCTCCCAAACCCGAATTCTCAAGACAACCAAGCACATGGCCAGAGTCGTCAGACGACAGGCGTCTCGGTGGTCCCGGACGCTCAAGTCCCGACAGGTATTCACACCGGGATGGCAGAGACTGGGACAGGGACAGAGACGCGCGAGAACGCAGCAACCGTCCACGTTACGCCCATCCACCTCCTCCCCCTGGCTCACCACCTCCGCCACGGTCCACGGACACGTACATTGCTAGCTCGAGGGATACATACCATGGGAGAGACTATCGTGATGATCCGAGGGCTAGAGACGACCGTAGGAGAGACAGAGATAGAGACAGAGACAGAGATAGAGACAGAGACAGAGACCGGCCGTACCACCGGCGACCACCTAATCGTGTGGACGACACCTGGACTCCACAAAATAACTACAGCTCGGACCGTCCTTCCGCGACTCACCGAGGATACCCTCCCCGAGAGAGCGATTTGCGCAGTCGGGACGACTACAGGCGAGGCAGGGATTATGACCGAGGAAGGAGTCGGGATCGTGACGAACCACGACCTCGAGACCGTGACCATGACAGACGAAACGCTTCGCCTACATACCACCCTGCGCCTTTATCTCCACGTCGGGGTGGGTCTTTCATTAACACTCCCCATATTGATGACCGGTTACTCAAAACATGCTAGACTATCACGGTAGTGGCGTCCACTCTCCCCCTCGCCGACCGCAATCCTCGTATCCCCCTAGAGGACTGCGTTCGGCTTCGCCAAGGAGTATAGGCAGTCGATCTCCTAGGTCGTCTCCGATGTCTCGGGCTCGACCCGAAGTAGTAGATCCCAATCCACCACGAGACACTGCCCATCCACTAAGAAGTCCATCTCCGCGAAAACGTACTCCAAGCCCCCGGCACCGTTCACACTCCGTGTCAAGTCCGCCACGCCCTCATCCTGAATCTAGGTCCCTCGTGTTAACAACACAACGCCACCTCCACCCCCCTGAACGCTCCCCCTTGGAAATTGGAACAAACGCACAACCTGAACCTGAGCCTATTCGAGTCGAACGGCCACCTGATGCCGGGATGGACGTCGACACGATCGCCCAACCCCTTTCAAAGGGAAAGGATCGTTCAGATGACCAAGATGGAGTACCACATGGAAAAGTGGAATCACCTGTGCCGTCGGCTTCACCGATGGAGTTGGAACGATCGATACAATATCCTGATGCTGCGATTACGAGTGCGCCGATGGCATCAAGCGAGCACACTGTCACGCAACCGTACCTACCGATAATTCCCAGGTACGAGCCCAAGCCCAAGTTTAGCGCGGCCTATCAAGCCGAGGTGGGTCCCGTAGACATCGTCATTCTCATTGTCAACATTCCTGATGTGAGATGCCGCAGCACAACCGACTCGAGGCACATCGAGCTTACGCAGCTGCAGAGTGCAGGCGTTGTTCCAAAGCGAGCCGCCGAGCGTTTCACGAGTTGGAGATGACCACACTAGACTTGCGCGCCGCGCAACATCGCCGTGAATTGGCGGAAAGCCATCGTAAAAAGGCACACCACGGACAGCTTGGTATTGATGCCGAGACAATGCAGTGACCAACGTGATCGTAATATATGTACATCAATGCTGGTGCGATATCTTATTGCAGACTATATGCGTCCGAGATGGATCGGAGGCTAATGCACAGAAGAAGCCGTAGTTCTGGATCGAAATGATGAGTCACAAATGGTGGCACGGTGTGCCAATGAATGGACATGCCTGCATGGCCTGAAACAACTTGGTGGATGACATCTGGAGCTACGATCGAGCTGTCGTTATTCGGGGAAATCAGCGACAATGATATACTACTGACAGTGATGCATTGACGGTGCTTGTCATCCGGGCCGTCAGTTCGACAGAGGGTGGAATACGGAGAATCCCGCTGGCCGTCGAACGTGTACTGTGCCTGAGGGTTTTGCTGGACGGGTGGATTATTGGGCAAGAAAGAAACAGAGACGGCGAGGACAGTACCGATATGAAATGCTGTAGGGAAGCCTTTGTGTTGTCTGACATGGCGGGTGAATGCAACGAGAGTCCGACTCCAACACAAGTGGCCCTATGACGTATGCGGCTGTGGTAAACGAGGCCAACTCACGGCAAATGCGAAACGAAACGGATTGGCTTCTGCGAACTAGCTGGGGTAACCATGCAGGCGTCGTATGATACAAGTAAGGTATGAGAGTATGTATGATGTACATATGCGGCGTGTATGCGTGGCGCCATCAAGAAGCTGTGGGCGGCATGCTGATAAAGTGGAACAATAGCCGCACTGTAACAGGACGGCGAGTGAGCAGAACGATAAAGGGAAACGGGTATCAAAACAGACCTTCATAGAAGTGGCGCGGGAGAAGAAAGAGATTATAGTGATTGTCGCATAAGTATACCAGGCCGTCTATGGGCGACAACGATGGTTTAAGTTAGCAGAGTTGCGATGGGAATGATATGTGACAGAGGGGATATCCCAGGGACCGTGAACGAGACGAGATCTCCAACGGTGTATTCCGGCGCGGCGCTTTGCAGGAGAATTGCGATCGTGTTCCTCGTCTGCGTCGCGTTTCCGTTTCGAGGGACGGTGGGTGTAGGGAGGATGGGACAGGTCCTCGTCGGTGTCCGGCAAATCGAATTGGAGGAATGTCGGGGAATGGTAAGGCAGGGGGCGGGGTGCGAGGAGGGGAACGTTACAGACGACACGGATGGTATCCGGGGCGGGTGAGGGTGTAACGTCGGTCGAGATAGAGGAACAAGTGTCAGAAGGGGAAGGGGGGACTAGGCTATGATCAGCGAGGTGTTGGTGCGTTAGAATGTTTGGAGGACGCACAATCTAAAGCTGGCCAGTGGGAAGTTGGGGCAACAGAGGGTTGATTTCTGGTAGAGGTGTACTGTTCTGGAAAGTGCCAGGTGGGGAAGAGAGGATCGGGGAGTGGTTGCCACCGAGGGAGGAAGTTATCGAGCGGGGAGAGGGCAGGGATGAGGTGGGGGTGGTGAGGGAGGGAGGGAGGGAATAAGCGGGAGTGGGACATGGTGTTTTGGAGAGGGCATCTGTGGATTGAATACTTATATATGATGGCTAGGTGAGACTCGGATAAAGAGAGTGAGCAGGAACGGGAACGCCATGGCTACGTAAATTTAAATGGCTATTCCAATCCATCCCCGCACAGTCCACAGCATAATAGACAATGACACTGCCCGTCCTCTGACTGCTCTCTTCCGCAGTGGTCGAGTGGGGAGTATCTAGAGTATTCCTAGCTGTAGTCCCCCAACTTGTTGTACCGACGATCTGGCACCGAGGGAGACTAGAAGATTGTAATTTTCAAATCCCGTTCTTGAATCACAAGTTCAGTCCACACGCTCACTCGGTCTCACTCTCCCCATCCACAAAAATGCTGTCCCACATATGCCACATGCTCCCAATCCGCCCCGTGTCCCGTGCCTTCTCGCAAGCCATCAAACCTGCCCCATCCAAACACTCAAACGTCCCGATTGATCCTCTTCCTCTTCATCACCCCTACTTCGTGCGCCGGAATTCGCGTGGATCACTTCCCGTCTACTCAGACATTCGCAACGGTGGAACGAGATACCTCCTCTCAATCAAAAACGTAGAGGGCCATGTCAATGTGCGTCAGCCTTCTTTCTTCCACTTCTTCCATTACATATTCCTCCGTTCTACAGGCTCTCGCACAAGAGCTAAAACAGTCTCTCTTCCCTTCTGACTCGCCACAAGCCACTCATCTTACTGTCAGAATGGTACAGCAAAGACACATCGTCGTTACCGGTGGCCGGTTCAAGAGGGATGTCATGGCCTGGCTTACCGAAAAAGGCTTTTGACGTTCCACCCTTCATCACTTCGTCCCCACAATAGCTAGCGCCATTCCCACTCTAGCACGGCCGTACTGTTCCAAGCGGTTTCAGTGCATTCCATCCACATTTCGTAGAGAACACCGTACCCGCTTTTCTTTTCTCCAATGACTCGGGTTATGCAATGATACAGCAGATACCGTTTGATCAGCCGCTGTCCCTCAATGTCATCCTGTCAGCAACACATATTCAGGCCCAGGGGTCACTTTTTGCCATCATTCTGACCATTTGTGAGCACCGCTGGTACTTATCTCAATCACTTATCAGAAACGGCGATGGACCGTGGGCGAAACTGGTGATCATGGATGCGGAACCAAGACGGCTTGTTTCAGACCAGGCATAAACTCCACCAGACGACGAATTCACGACGTGGCATGACGTACTGCACGCGCCTTCTTTATCACGTTCGGACCTTTGCCGAATTCAATTATTCATGGCGTTGTGGCGATATCTGACCAGAGGCTAGAGGTAGACTATGATCTGCAGACGAGTGTAACCGCGGTGACACCTGAATGAATTCGAGGGACTTTGGAACATCACAGGCGTATTAGTAGGCCTTTGCTTGGTATGTATTGGTAGATGACCCGTTCCGCTGCTTGGCTTGATAAATCGACGAGAAGTGCAGTAGTTTGTCTGATCGGCCATGCGGGCCTCGGTAGCTGGACGACTCCCATGACCGTAAAGTCCCTCATGACCCGTAGACCTGCATATAGTCGGATTGCTCTCACTCGGATTTTTTTGAACGGAGACAATTCCGTTCCCGATGAGTCTGCTCGTCTGACTCGTATTAAATAAGTAACTTGCGATCTGCACCTAACTCATCCCTTCTTGTATTTATCTTCTCTAGATTCTATCAAGTCTCGTTCAAAAATATGAGCACGCCCGTCCCCGCAACCGCACCGTCCTCTGTGCCTACGTCAAATGGACTCCCACTCTGCACGGCAGGTGCAGCAGCAGCCACACCAGCTATACCTGCTCGCGCAGCCCAGCGAGACGGAGGGAACACCAACCTGGGAACCTTTGGAGTAGGTCTTCATTCATTTTGCCCCCATTTCTAGGTCAATCTCACGTCTTGCAGGTCAAATCCGGGTTGGCACAGATGCTCAAGGTGCGTGTTTACGATCCACATACCTAGGAGAACCGATCGAAACGTTGCCTCCTTTCCGTTCTCTCTCACGTTCCATTGTTACATCTCCATCTATTGTTGTCTTTGAAACCGCTGACTCGTATTGTTTAGGGAGGCGTCATTATGGACGTCGTCAACGTTGAACAGGAACGTTACATTCCATCGTTTCGACAGAGGTCGGAACTTACTTCTTCCGTTTAGGCTCGTATTGCAGAAGAGGCAGGCGCATGCGCCGTAATGGCTCTCGAGCGTGTCCCAGCTGACATCAGAGCCGAAGGAGGGGTCTCGCGCATGGTAAGCATTTCCCCGCACTCTCTTGCTCCCTGCTCCCTGCTCTCCGTGTCCACATCACCTCATGTCATACACCTTAGAGCGACCCCAAGATGATCAAAGACATCATCAACGCCGTCACGATCCCCGTCATGGCCAAAGTCCGTATCGGACACTTCGTCGAAGCTCAGGTGCGTGCAACTCCACACCAGCGCCACCCTGTCATGTGCAGGGTCTCACGTATAATTATGTCTGTATGCACATAACCTCATGTATGCATGCTCGCTTGTAGATCATCCAAGCGATCGGTGTTGACTACATCGACGAATCCGAGGTCCTCACCCCCGCAGACGAGGAACACCACATTAACAAACACAACTTCAAAATCCCCTTTGTCTGTGGTGCCCGTAATCTCGGCGAAGCCCTTCGACGCATCTCCGAGGGTGCTGCGTTCATCAGGACGAAGGGTGAAGCAGGCACCGGTAACGTCGTCGAAGCCGTTCGTCACCAACGTACCGTCATGAGTGAAATCCGCAAGGCAAGCGTCATGAATGAAGAAGAGCTTTACGCATACGCGAAAGAGATTCAGGCCCCATTCCATTTACTCAAGGAAGCGGCACGTTTGAAACATCTCCCTGTGGTCAACTTCGCAGCGGGCGGTATTGCTACTCCTGGTACGTCTCCCCCACCGTGTGACGTGCGTTCCCTTGGTACGTAAATTTGCATGACTGACTCATGACCCACTCCTTTGCAAATAGCGGATGCGGCGTTGATGATGCAGCTCGGCTGTGACGGAGGTGAGTTGATGCCTCGTTGGTATGATCTCGATGGTGAACTGACATGTGTTCAAGTGTTCGTTGGGTCTGGGATCTTCCACGTACGTCGTCTTGGACTCCCCGCATCCGAAACATACCCGACTGACACCATCATCAAAAGTCCGGCGACCCAGCCAAGAGAGCGAGAGCCATCGTGCAATCGGTATATTTTCACCCTCGTCCACATGTATGACACACCTCTGACTCTGAGCCTAGGTTACGCATCACAACAATCCAAAAGTTCTCGCCGAGGTAAGAACTAGCGAGCGCGACGGATTGGTGCAGTCTAACCCTTCAATAGATTTCAGAAGATCTCGGTGCGCCCATGGTCGGTCTGACGATGTGAGTCCCCGTTGATCGTCCAACAACGTAACATGCCTCATTACGTGTACAGCGATCCAAATATGAAGGGTGGTAGATTGGCGAATAGAGGATGGTAGACGAACCAACTAGATGTGGAGGCGTAAATCAGATGTAAAACGTTTTTTCCCGAAAAACTTTTTGTAATGCTCTTGGAAGCCCTGATGCTGACTTGTTGAGCCGCTCCCGCCCAAGGTGACCGGTTGTCGTACTTCAGACTCAGATTGAAGCAAGTAGCTGCGCAGAGGTGAGCATAATTACATCCTCGTTGTGAGCTTATTTTGTGTAGAAACCTTTGCGACCAGTATTGTCCTTCATTTCCTTGAGAACGGGATCAGCACTACCCAATCGCAGGAATCAGTCAAGTAAATAGTCTCCGGTGTCTACAAACGGACGTACCCTTGTAAAACTGGAAGGTTTGATCTCCTGGGACCTCTGTTCCACGGAAGTGTCATCAACAAGTCATCGTCAAAGCGCTGCCCTCGTAATCAGCACTCACCCTCTCAAGCAACCCATCGTCGCGCAAACCAATCCCAACTCTCGCACCCATCCCCGGTGCAACTCTAAACTCGGTCAATGTTCCAGACCCACCACTGATGGATGTCTGCTCTCTGGAGGTACGAGAGTTGAGCCTGTCAGGTCATCATTGGGTCGAATACTCATCAGGATATGCGTGGGGGAATCACTTACGTGGCGAGGAGCGTGTTCGTGTATGCTGTGTGAGTTTGGTCAGAAGTCGGTGACCAGAGTGAGAAATGTAAGCAACCTTTCGATATAGATATGTAAATGATTTCTTGCCACCTAGCGAGGGGAAACACCAGTTCCTTTGCCGAGATGTCGATTACTCCCCAACGAATGTAAAACGCGGGGGATAACGTACTAGGATCAAATTCGTCGTCGTGAGCGTACTAGTACATATACCAGCGTCAGTATACCTTTCGGAATGGTGTGGTATCCAACTTGCCTCGTGATAAGGCCACTCGTTACGACGTAAAGAGTGATTGCGTTTATGATTCGATCCGTCCTAAAGAGGTGCGAGAGGGGAGGTCAGCGACTCGGATAGCTCGTGCACTTCGTCAGAGGATCATCTCACTGAGGAAATCCGCTTCGATTGCGATAGAGGAGAAAAGTAATGGATGCAGCGATGATTATGTCGATCACACACGTGGAGACGTCGCCCATGATAGCACACCACTGCTCCATCGATAAGACACAGTAAGTAGGGGGTCCTGTCAGTGTGAGAGCTCGGTGACGTACGCGCAATTCCGTTACTGAAGCGGAAGAATACTCGGGCAAGGTATCACTATCGCGCCATTAAGAGGGGAAGAAGGATGAACCCCGCTTGGTGACACACCTTATGACGACTACCGCTGGAGATGCAGTAAAAGAATTTTATAAGTCGTATTGAGAGACCACTGCAGCGAACGACTTACCTATGCCAACCCCAAACGGGAAAAGTGACAGAAAACCCTGATAGTGAGAAAACGTTCAGTGCAAGGCTGATACCAGATGTAACGAATTCAGCGCACGATGACGAAGGAGAGAGGCCTCCATTTATAGTCCACTGACAGGTTATAGTCACAAGGATGAACTTGGACCCGCAAGAAGCACTCACAGACTTGGATGCGGTACGCCAGGAATCTTTGAAAGGGCAGTCAGGTACATGTGACGGAAGGGATGATCATTGGTCTTGGGTGACGACTCACAAGTGTACCGTTAAAGTGATGAGAGCAGTGACTATGGGCTCATTCTGAGAAACGAACGTCAACAATTGTAGATATGACACGCGAAGATAAAGAAAAACTAACTGCAGCACTCCTTTGTGTTCCCGGGCCGGGCCTCAGTTAGCACATGCATCACTGCAGCCACCTCAGGTGGCTTACCATGCCCAGGTCGTCTCTACGGCAATCGGGTTGTTGAAATCGATGATGACCCATGTATAGATAGCGTCGGTCCACAGAATGGTCGAAAATGTATCCAGGGACCTTCGATGTTACGATCAGAACGCGCACCGTCACCTTTCAAATCACGCCGTACCAAAGCGTACCAACCTAGAAAAGGGATGGGAGAGATGACTCATTGTCAAGATGCACAAGTTGACAGACTCACCAACACTTTCAAGAACATGGGATCTTTAGTGTACGTGCGGTACTGTATCGAGACGATCTTAGCCACAATGAAAGGTCAAGTCATTCCGCCTGCTTACATAGGAGACGGTCTGCAACCAGGTGATCCCAAGGAAACTGATAAGTCATTCCCAGATCCAAGTCAGGACCCCGACTGTAACGAAGGAGATAGATTGTATACGTACACGGCTCCCAAGACCACTCCGATGAGAATTGGACCCATCGTAGGTGTGAGGTCGATCTGGACGGGGATACTACTAGTAGGCTGGGAGGACATATGACACGTATGCGTGCTCCGTGGAGTTCAGCGCTCAAGTCGCTAGCCTAGTAAGCACCATTTAAGCCCTCGAGATGGACAGCATCTTCTATTAAGTTTGATCAACGAGTGCATCTTTGTGAAAACCGGTGAGGCGCATGTACTAGCACATATAGAGACGCGCGTCATACACGCTCCATCTTCGATTTCTTGAATGGCGCTGGCCGAAAACGGGCCCAAACCTGTGCATCAGTTCAATCCCTCAACATCACGGATCGGGGCAATGACATTCTCTCTGATAAAAGAAAAAAAAAAGTACTTTCATCCAAGCCGAGCCGGCTGTCCATTAATTTCATCGTCGACAGATCATGATGTATGATGAGGGGAGGTTGAACATTGCACTGAGTGCAACACTCGTTCTTATCTATTAAAGGTCAAGTCATTTCCGCGTTCCTATACATGTTTCCCGTAATATTCCCGCACAGACGAGGCCGTGGGCACTTCCAACTGAACGGCACTCGGTTTGGGTCGGTGGGTATCTACTGCCCCTATCGGTAACGTATATCTGGCAAGGGGTAATAAGCCATTGTGGGGTGGGTGAAGACATGGGCGTACCTTTCTTCATCACAACCGTACGCTTTCGGAGTAAGCTTGATCACGGTGTGCAAAGGAATCTTGATATAAGGAAGATCTGCTGGAGGCAGATCATGGAAATATGCGTATCTACGCGTCGTCGATTGAGTTGTGTGGACTGGAGGGGCGATGGGGAACAGGGACACTCACAAGCATCGCAGGATCGCTTGATGGCCAATAATTAGGATGTTTTCTTGTCTCTCAAGTTCCATGATGACAGGCTCCAAACGGACAACAACATCGCGGTAAGACTCTCCTCCTCTGTAACGGTAATTAAACTTGTCGTCGTCCCGGTTTGCAAAGTCGTCTGGGTATGCTTGCTGGATGACGAAGTTGACAGGATTTCCCAAGGAAATGGCCGACCTCACTGACCTCAATCTCTTCGTATGTCATTCCGTCGCAAACCCCGGCATCTAATTCATCCAGAGACTTCCATGTTAATTTGGGATATGGTAGGCATTGTCCCGTTTGAACGGTGCGTTGCAGAGTGGAGGTCCAGATCTGAAAACAGATGGTCAGATTGATATAGCACACCACTGCTGGAAAGACTCGCCGTTAGAAGTGCATCACCAATATGTTTGCGAACGAGCTCCGGAAGTGCTCTCGCATACTGGAAGCCTCGTTCAGACAAAGGAGAATCTCCTCCGATCTTCCCCTCAACATTATACTGACTTTCTCCATGCTGCACGAGTCCAACTATCAGATCGTCCTACCGATGACGGAGGAATGGCGTACTCTGGAGATGAAAATGTTCCGGGGTTTCACGTGAAGGTTCATGAGATAGAAGGCGATGCGGCTTTGCAAGTACCCGTTGATGCGAGAAAGAGTGACCTCGTTCCCGACATCAGTGATCCGAAGATACGAGAGATGGGGCTCTGTGATAGTCTCATAAACAGCCTCATACTCTTTGATGCGCCTGATGAAGTCGCGTTCAGCGACTTTTTTAGGTAGATCTTTATAGTCCGGGTCGCCCGAGGAAACTTTCAAAGCAACGTTGGCTGCTATGACGGCGGGATCGTTGCAGACAGATTCAAGGAAGATGACTTCCATCCCCTTCTCCGTAGCAACGCGGGCTTCAATTTTAGCTCTGTAAAGCCATCAAGAGTTGAATGAAGTTCGGTGACGTCATGATACTTGCCGCCGACTTCGTGTGCTATTCGTTGCATCTGCGCGATGTTCAGTCACGGGTGCCGGCCCTATGAGACGGGGTCATCGTACCATGTATACCGACATTACCACCCTTCTTCAGCCACTGAATTAACATCTCCAAGCTGTCTTCGGACAACTGCTCGCGGATCTTGGTTGCTTCGACGTTGTCGTGACTGAAGTAGGTAGCTGTATGATCTTCCTTGATTCCACTCCTGAGATAGTGTGTGAGCGTCCATGATGTCGAGAGACCAATGCAACACATACTGCAGGGCCTTTTGTCTGGCGCGGGAACGCCGCAGCTGCCCAACGTTGAACACCTGTAGAGAAGTGTAGTGCATCCGGGATGCTTCGGAAACTTGCGGGATCGCCCACCTGAACATCATATTCTAACCACTGCGATCCCGGTCGGTACACAGTGCATGTATATATGAGAATAACGAACCTTGAGATATCGCATCAGCTTGTTACTCAGGTATGACTTTCCCCGCGCTGGCAGTCCAACCTGGACGAACACGTCAGGACCCAGGTCAATATCATGGAAGAGGAATGTACCATGGCGAGAACGATTTTGGCTTCAGAGTAATCCGGTTTCGCAACTGTATGACACTCTGCGATCAAAGGACTGAAAGAGGTGCTTGTTCACGAACCTTTATTCCCGATGCCCACTACAGATCGCGGTGGAGTCGGCGCCTGGGAGCCCTTACGGCTGGATGCTGCAGACTCGTCGAACTGCTTCAACCTGGATAGACTAAATGAGGCGATGAACGCCGTTTGTGGGAGGGGCAGGTACGTACATAGGGCCTCCGGCGCCGAAGATGATTGGTGGATGTGCACGGTCGGTGAGGGAAGCATTGTCGACGAGGCCCTCAGCAGCCTGCATGTCTTCGAGGATACCGATGGCTTTTGGGACCTCCTGGGAGATGATTCGGGGGAAATGGATGCGATTGCAGTCTTCCATCGGGTGTATATTGATAAGGTGTGATTGCAAGCAAGAACTTACTCAGTCCAACTTGGCTCGCACGTTCGCTTCCGTCCATGTCCACCATCATCACCGAACACTCCCTACGACCACAACGCGGATTTCACTCAACACTGTCCACAACGTTTGCATCGGTCAAGTACCATGCAGACTGCTCGTTCTTTGCGTTGTACACACTCCCTCCAAGCATCATTATTGACAAATATGAACTCATAGACCGCCGTATCGACTTCGAGTTCTGGGGCGAATCAGACTTGGAACTCCCCGTCTTTGCTCTCAAGCCATCTGGCAACTCTTTTTTGCTCGTCAATGCCACTCCTACCAGTCCCCACTCAGGCGTGATCTCGGTAGACATTCCTGTCCATGCGCGATATGGCGAACCAGGTATGGGTCAGACTCCTCGCCGGTCAATCGAGATATCATCCCCGAGGTATTTCTGGGCGTGTCCGTCTTCCGGTGCGTATGTTGCAGAGAGCGTTGTTCTCGCCGTCATTGATCCCTCTCCAGCAAGTGTATCCAGCACATTTTCTTCCGCGCCGCCGATGCCCAATTCAACCATGCTGCGTTCCTCGGCGTATTTCTCTATTTCTCCTCCGTTGTCACACATGTCGGTGCTGGACGTTCCTGTGGCCTCCCAGGATGACTTGTCTCGCGTTCAGCTGGGGACAACCTTCGCCGTCCTTCTCGCTTTCCTTTGGCTAGTATACCGCTCTTTCAAAGTGGCATCTACTCTCCAGTCCCGTCACCTCAAAGAACAATGAACATCGATGCATTCGGTTCAAGAAGGTGCCATGATATAAACGTGACGAAAATGTGAGAGCAAGTAAGATCTGTGCGTACAAATACTTAAGCAAGAGCATATTGCAGTCCGTTCTATGTATGAGCTAAACAACGACACAACGCCGCTGCTTGACCATCTTACCCCATTTCCCCTTCATGCTTTCCTTCAGTGCGAGGTTGAATACGTCCTGGACGCCAGTGCCAGTCTTTGCTGAGCATTCGACGTACTTTGCACCAATCTCCTTGGCTACGCTAGCACCTTGCTCAGCTGACACTGGTGCCTGCCCTTGCGCGCTAAGCATACGACGTGTTTGGTCGTCCCTCCGTAGATCTATCTTTGTGCCAACCAATATGAGCGGCGTTCCTTCGCAGAAATGCGCTACTTCAGGATACCACTTGCAAGGGATGTTCAGGAAATAGAGAACAACGAGAAGCGGTGATGAAATACCGACCTTATCTTGGACGTTTCCAAGACTGACAGGGAAGTCGATTGAAAAGACAATGAGAATCACGTCGCTCTCTGGGTAGCTCAACGGGCGTAATCGATCGTATTCTTCCTGTCCTGCTGTATCCCAAAGCGCCAATTCCACCAGCTTTCCGTCGAACTGGATCTGTGTCACGTAATTCTCGAACACGGTTGGTATATATGACTGTCCGGCAGATGGTATTTGAACGGAGGGAATACGAAGAAGAGTGAACGCATGCGCACCTCTGGAAACCTGTTCTCTGCATATACAATGAGGAGACACGTCTTTCCGCAACCGCCTTAGTATTATATCATTGAATGATGATGCGAAGGACGAACAAAGTATCCCGCGCACCATCACCCACTACGACGAGTTTCTTCTTCAAGTCCGGTCGGCGAACGCCAGCTTGGTACGATGGTTCCATGGTGAGTTGTATAGAGCTCAATCCCGTGTAGAAACGCGTTGGATTGAAGGAGGATAACTCAAAAATAATGAACGGGTAGTACAAGTCACGTGCTCACGAGTGAAGATACTTGGGAGCACCGCCATGCGCAGGGGTCGATTGGTCGACCAATTTGAATCTCGACCAATCACGACCCAGCGACCTATAATTGAAACTCCGACCGGCCGCGACCGAAGCGACCTTTCTGGCGTCAGCTGACGCCGCGCGTGGCTGCGCGGTGGCTGTGCCCGAGGCGCGGAATTTTCGCTAAGGTCGAAAAATTGGTGAGGATGAAGGAAGAATGCCAAGGACGCAGGTAAAGGACATATAATATATTCAACAGGTGTAGCTAGGACAAGATGGTAACTAAGACTCGAGGATCACAACAGAAAACTTGAAGGACTCGGAAGGTGCCGCAAAAATGGCGGGAAGAATCTGAGATGCAGCAAGAAGTATACCCCGGGGAGGCAAGGACGAGGGGATGGGACGGGCGAGGACAAGGGTGACTCGGAGGGCAAGTGCGAGAGTGGATCAACACGAATGCAAACGCAACACTCGTGCATTACGTTTGCGTTCGTGATCATGCAAATGTAGTGACATATGGGAGTGTGTGAGGGACAGGGATGAGATCTTGAGAATGCAAGATCACGAACATGAACGCGAATGCAATGCTCGTGTGTTGCATTCACGTTCATGTGTTCATAGCAGGAAGGGGGGTGAGACAGTTGGTAGCTAATGAACAACGCGAACGCAATACAACGAATGTTGCATTGCGTTCGTGTTCGCGGCATTCGTGTTTGGCGTTTACAGTCAATATTGGTGGGATCACCTAAGGCAGCACATCTTCGGTACCAATAGATACCTAAAGGGTTAGTTTGGTATGTGACAACTTTTTGTCCTGTAAGGTCTCAGGGCTCCCGAGTTCTAAAAATAGATTGTCGCGTCCTTCCTCTTTGCGCCTCCTGCACCTCCCACGCGCCGCACATGAGGCTCAAGCACTTCCTCGCTGCATTTCGCAGCTTTTCCCAAACCTCCATCAGCAAATTCGGGCGAAGCTGCACAGTGCTGTGCTGTGCTGTGCAGCCCGCTACAGCCGCCACAGCGCCACAGAAAGGTCCCCCCCTGTGCAGCCCTGTACAACACTGCCACAGGATGCCCACAGTGCTGTACAGAGTTTCAATACTGTACAGACACGAAATTTTTGCAGGCTTTCAGCTGCTTGCCCCCCTTGCTAGTAGTACATGTTCTCAACTAGATTGGAATCAAATGTATTCATTGTATTCTAGTAGTACAATATACGATGAATCTGTCTTCCTCATCTCTTCGTACCTGTTGTCCTGGCCATCCGGTCATCCTCGTCGTGCCGGTCGTCTGGTCATCCCCGTTGTCCCCGTCCCCGTCATCCTTGTCGTCCTTGTCATCCTCGTCGTCCGTCGTTCCCGTTGTCTCCGTCGTTCCCGTTGTCTCCGTTGTCCCCGTCCCCGTCGTCCTCGTCGTCCTTGTCCCGTTGTCTCCGTTGTTCCCGTTGTCGTTCCCGTTGTTCCCGTTGTCGTTCCCGTTGTCCTTGTTGTCCTCGTCGTTCCCGTTGTCCTTGTCGTCCCCGTTGTCCTTGTTGTCCTTGTCGTCCCCGTCTCCGTCGTTCCCGTCGTCCTCATTGTCCTCATTGTCCGTCGTCCTCGTCCCATTGTCCGTCGTCCTCGTCCCATTGTCCTCGTGGTCCCCTCGTTCCCGTCGTCTCGTCATCTCGTCGTCCGTCGTCGTCCTCTCGTCCGCCGTCCTCGTCGTCCTTCGTCTCTGTCGTCCTCGTCATCCTCGTCGTCCGTTGTCCCCGTTGTCCTCGTTGTCCTTGTCCCGTCGTCTCGTCATCTCGTCCGTCGTCGTCCTCTCGTCCGTTGTTCCCGTTGTCTCCGTTGTCCCCGTCCCCGTCGTCCTCATCGTCCTCATCGTCCTTGTCCCGTCGTCTCGTCATCTCGTCGTCCGTTGTCGTCGTCCGCTCGTCCCGCTCGTCCGCCGTCCTCGTCGTCCTTCGTCTCCGTCGTCTCCGTCGTCCTCGTCGTCCCAGTCGTCGGGCCATCCCGGTCGTCCTCCTTGTCCCGTCGGCTTGTTGTCCCATCGTCGTCTCGTCATCCCGTCGTCTCGTCGTCTCGTTGTTGTTGTGCCTCTTCTCTGGCACCCCAAAGTCCTATGTGTGTTAGCAGTACTTACCAGTCGTTGAGTGTTCTTGTTGTGGTGAGAGCACCTGGTGGGCGAGTAGTAGGTAGTGTAAGTAGTAAGGTAGACGAACAAATGTACCAACCAAGGTCACGTGACATGTTCGCACGCGAAAAATCCACCAAGTCTCAAGGCATTAGGAAAAGGAAAGCTACACTTTATTAGCATTTGAGACCAGTCATTGCCCCACTCATTTTCCCTGTTTCTACTATTTAATATACATGTAATATGTACGCTTTTTTTGTCTATTAAGTACTCAAACTTATTCAATCACTAATTACTTTTTTTTTGATGTACTGTGGGAGGCCTGTGGGCACTGTGAACTGGGCGCGCGGCTGTGAACTTGGCCGGCGGCTGTGGCGCGGCTGTGTCGTGGGTGAATTCTGTCCGTAAATGGTAGATTTGCTGATGTTTCCTTGCGGCTCGATAAATTGCCACATTCTTTTTGACCGTTTCCTCTACCATGGTTACCCTTGACCATGCCCGCGTTGTCATTGAGTAACTCCCAGCATGCCTGACCTCGGTCCGAAAGAGGACCGACTTGTCTGCAAGAGCCAGACGAATTTCATGTAGGGCATCATTTGCTTGGCCTATGCGCAATTTCCTCTCGTTAATTGCCATGTCCTGGAGCCCTTGCACCGTGCAAAGTTCCCACCCGAGAGTCGATGGCAAAGGAACGTCCGGAACGTCGGCCGACTCTGTAATCCCTTGCTCCTCATCCTCCCAAATCTCGTCATCGGATGCATCCCCCTCCAAGCCACTTTCCTGGTCACTTGATTCGCCCGCATCTCCCCAGAATACGGCTGCTTCTGTGATATAAGCATGTATAAGCGCACTCAGCCTTTCCTTTTTGCGGGCGATGAGTAATTGCTGTTGTTCCGTCGGCCGGTGCGGAAGCTTTCGGCTGTCTGATACCCACCCGAGCTTCATCTCCTGCAGCTGCATGCCCCGTGCGATCAATGACACTGCTTGATTTCTGCCACCTTGACTACTCTGCAGCAGCTGAAGCTCAATTGCCTTGGCCGATGGTGCTGGGATTCCGATCAATTCCATAGACCCTTCTCGGCTTACTAGGAACTGGCCACAAACCTTTTTTCAAATGCACCTCATAGACGTCCATGGCCGTCGGGTCCTTGACT